>CM076576.1:30700372-30945696 GCA_034641835.2 Pinus albicaulis
ATCCATTGTAGCCTGAAATAAACTCAGGCACCCTTGGCAATATATTCCCCTTTGCTTCAACTCCCGTTGAACCATTATGTCCTACCATGCATCCTCACCATAGAGGGACACATTATGGAGATCCTCTTCAATAGAAATGCACACCTACTGAAGTCTACCTTGTTGCAACTCCTTTCTGTCTTTTGCGGGCCATCCTCCTACCCCAACCTCATGGATTTTAAAATACAATGTCTTTGGTTATAGCTTATGATCCAAGTAGATTGAAATGCATTTTTTACTATTTCTCCAATGGAAGTATGTAATGTCCCTAGGTAATTTTTGGCCTTGGCGTTCAATCCTTATCTAGTGTTTTCAACCAATCATGAAAAAAATCATAACAATAGTGCACATTTATCAACTCAGATAATGTTAAGTACCCTTCTATATAATTCACTAATGATATAAGAGATATTTAACAGTCATATGTTTCTTCAGCAAACCACCACAAGTTAGGGCTAACTGCGTAATGAACAGTAGACCTAGACAACCAATAATCCACCAATATAATTCTGAATGTAATGTCAATATTCAATAGATCAACATTCCAACTGTAACCCACACTAGCACTATCAAAGTTTGGTTGATAATATACTAATTAACAAACTCACTATCTAACTATGCTGCCTCCAAACTTGTTTGTTGTTAAGAAGAGCTTCTGACAGCCCTTTCTCATTGGAGTTTCCATCTACAGTTGCAGTATTCTCTTAACCTGGTCAAATCGTTGGTTAGATCTTATGACAGTCCCCTTTTGATCCAAATTTCACCCGCAGTTGGAGAGTTGATCATGTTGCTGCATCACGTCAACAAACTACAGGTTCTAGAGGCCTGCTTGGGATGTTTCATTATCACAGACCTTGCCTGTAATTATTGGGGAGTGGTTTCAAAGCTTCATGTGATCACAGACCCCTGAAAGAGATATCCGTTGTGGCCCTAAATACACTCAGGAGGAAGGCTGCATACAGGTGATGCCCTAAATGCTTCAAAATGGGCACTAAAAAACACCTAGTAACCTAATGATCTCCTATTTCATTGAGAACAACCTCGCTACCTCCTGTTTGGCTTCAATGCCTCAGAGATGACCCCTCGCAACCTTACCTTTCCTTAACTAAGGGCTCTAAGCTTGGGTGCACCATAGACAAATCACAGAGAGAATATCTTGCTGCCCAGAAAAACTAATGATGGCCAGGCATCCCACAGAAAGACCTTCGTTTTGTTGAACAGGACTTCTTGACCAAGAACAACCGGTGGGAATGCATTTCCCTACTTGCCAAAACGAATCATAGATGCTCCAAAATATTATGTTGCAAGAGTTGTAAAGGAGAGAGGGGGATTAGCTAGGGTGGGATCACCTCCACCAAAACTAATCAGGAGAAGAAAGGAGTCTTAAAACTCTCAGAGCTCTAGCTCAAAGAAAACCGAGATAGTCCATTCCAAATTGATGATGAGAAAATGACTCTATCTCTTTATTTATAGATTCCTCATGGGGGTCTCTCTTCCTAATTTAATGTGAGGGTTTACAAGCATAGCCCCCAATTCTGCCTTTTTGATCCAACTACCCCAAATTTACCCAATGTTTCCCTAAAACATTGGATGATGGGTTTCCCCTTTTATCAGTGACTATATCGTATGGGGTTGGATAGGCTACTTCGTCCTCCCTTGGGCACTTAGTCAATAGGGAACATTTTAAATTAGGGTAGGAAAAGGGTCTAGCATCTATTTTCTTGACACCTATGTACTTAGATAAGTGGGAAGGCTTGGCCTGATCGATATGTGTGCACATAGAACTGACATTGTTGTAAAATTAATCATTAGTCATGCATTGCAATGAAAAATTAATCATTAGTAGATACTTGCATCACACCATGCTCTAAATGTTGTATACATAAGTGGCAAGCATGGCTCTTATTGTCTTTTCCATATAGTCAAGTGTGTTTGAAGCCTTTAAGATCTTTGTTCATGCATTATCAAGCAGATATGGGGAAACTGTTAGTTAGTATCTTTGTAGTTGCAATGACACCATATGGATTATCAACAAGTATGGAGCTTTTTTGTCTAATTAATTTGGTCTTTCGTAGCATATTAAGGACAACTTTGGCAATTTCCTTTATTTATGGGGAAACCATTGTGTAAGAGAGCCTTTTCATATGTATGACTATTTGTGGGACAAGAACACAGGCAAGTGGCTGTCATGGAAAGCTCTTGTCATTATGAAAGACTTCAAGAAATTGATTGATTCTTCTGCAATATATTGATGATTCCCAAAGAATGTTTGTTCAAGCTAAGTAAATAATCTGGATATTCTTTGCTCCATTTGAAAGGATTGGAAATGGTCTCATGAGATACCATTTATGGGCACTATTGAACCAAGGAATTCTATGACAAGAACCGACAACTCATTCAGTGGAAAGCCATCTCAACAAGGAGTGGAATGTTTGAGACCATGAGTCAAGGTGGCCCTAGAAGTGTCATGATATTGGAAATCCCATTTTCATTTTAAAACTGAAGTACTTAGATTGTTGGTTCTTCACAATATTTTGGTGATAAGGGATCAATTGCATTTCATTTGTCTAACGAGTGGTTATTGTATGGCATGTTGCGACTTTGAATCTATCTTTCAAGGCCATTAATATTAATCTCTGTTTTAATCTTTAATTTTTTTGTTTCTTGTGTTCATTGGAATAATGCTCTATTTGGGGGCAAATGGATGGTTCGAGAAGCATGTACAACTGTGGGATGTTATCTGTCTAACAATCCCTTCCTACTTATAGAAGTAATACAGTTGGGCAACGTTTCATGAGATGAACACTTGTTCAATTTGGAAGAAATTTCTATATTTACTATTTAGATCAAGTTTGACTATGTAATTTTTTTCCAACATTGTCATTTTTAGGTAAGATGTGGGCAGTCTTTAAGTTGGGGTCAAGGAGTGTTAACTGTTATTTCTTTTGTAGGCAAGCAGCTCTTATTTGACTACTTTTTGGCTCCTGGCTGTAACAACTATAATTCTTAATGCAATATCTGTGCCATTTTCCCCTAGAATATTGTTTTAGGGTGTGTATTACTTGCAGGTCTAATCCATAGGTGTGAGAAGAGGTTAAGGGTGCAGCTGTATTTTCTTTATGGTAATTCTCTCTGTTCTGGGGTGCAGTAAACAGTAGCTTGTGAAGGAAGTCTAGAGGGCTGAGAGACCTATTCTAGGGTATCCTTACTTAGCCGCAGCCACTAAGAAGCCAACGCAATTGGATCAAAGGTTGCAGACCCTTGGACAGAAGTTGTGATTCCTGACAGAGGATTGTGATCCCTTGCTGTAGCGTATCCCTCCATGATCTTCTGTTGAACATCTTTGTTGCAGAACGCAGACAGAGGACCATTACTACAGCTACTCATTAATTTGTTTGAGAGAATGAAGGCATGGTTAAGTCCTTCTTTCTAGGCCTCATATTCCCAGGCTTGAACACAGGCTGTAATGGAGAAAGATGGAAAATTCAGGCAACCCTAACTAGTATTCCGAATTGCAGTCTAAGGTCAGATCTTCTATTTGGAAATTAAGTGTTGACTTTAAAATAATTGTACTCTCTCTCTCTCTTTGTTGAACATTTGTTTATGAATAATAAGAAGAATTGATCAAGGGTTTTCCCCGACTTCGGGTTTTTCCCTGGCTTGCGCCATATTCGTGTGTTATCTTGTCTTGGCTTGTCTTTTGCTTCGATCATCTGTGTTCTTTCTTCAGTTACTGTTTATATGATAATGAGCTATGTGATTGCTAATGGAATCTAAATGGATTATGGGATAGTATGTTCAGTGAAGTAACTAAGTAAGAACATGCTAAAAAATTAACATGGTTTCAGAGCTAGATAAGGTCAATCCCAAGCAAGAGAAGGAATGCAACCACAAGGAATGTAATCAAGTTTCCATCAAGCAAGGGACTGTTAGAATTCTGGTTTGGGAATATGTCCGAGTTGGTCTCAATAGCTCATAGGGGCTTCAAATCAAATTTTCAAACCATTATTGCAGAGTCCTCCTTCAACATTTAATGGAAGTAGCCAACAAGGAGGAGAGCAAATTCAATACTGTTTTTGGTAGTGTCTCTCTTGCTAGATCAGACCATAGGTTAAGAGGTAAGTATTTATGGTTTTTTTGTACTTTTTTGTGAAGGGTTTGTCTCTGTTTACAAGGCTGCTGGAAGGTGTTGTTACAGTAGTATGAGGAGAAGGATTTGAGAGGGTCGAGAGGCCTAGAAGGGACCTCCCGCCCTAGCCGCAGTAATCTCAAGAGACAGTGCAGGTAAACAGGGGTGGTTCCTTGTCCTAGAAGGAGATTCTCATTCTGCTCTAGGCCACAGAGAAGGGATTGCTTCTGCAACAACTCGGAAAATTATGTTTTGAGGCCTAGATTAGACCACAGTCATCCTAAGGTACAGTTCAGTTAAGATCAAGTATATCTTGGTATATATGAAGACCTTGATGTAGCAAACACATGAATTGTAGGAGGCTTGAGGAGGAGCCTTAAAGCCCTTCCAGCCATGCTTTGAACATATAGTATAACAACATAACAGGAAGCATAGTTGGTCATGAAAGCACAGTGATTTGAAGCAGGGTTCAACAAGCTTACTTTTCAAGGAAGTCTCTCAGATTTTCACTCTTGATACCGCACCTATGAAATAATTGGACGTTCGTTATATAGCTATGGTCTTGGTATGCTTTGTGTATAATGTCATATGGAATATGCTTCAGTATGATTCTTTTCATTATGACATTTTGTCTTACTTTAGTCATATATATGTTTCTCATATTACTCTACATTGGTATGGCTTCCCATATTGGAAATAATGGGTATCAACCCATTCCTATATACTCTCAACTTTGTGTAAGGATGTCTCTGTGCAACAACTCCAATATGGTATTTCTATTACAGTAGTATAAGCTTGACCTCGATTTCATCAGCTGTATATGAATGATGATACAATACATGAATATATGGAAGTTCATCCATCCGTTCAGATATGGATTCTCTGCTCTATTCCTATGGTATATTCCCACTGTCTATATTCGTTGAGTTTTGCATTGTATACAGAACAATAATATTACCCTATATATGGTGTCAGGAATCCTATTCGAGAATGATGTTGCAGTGGAGTAGCTGCAATATCCTCCATCTAAAATATCAATGCTCTCGATCACTTTGGGCTGTATTGATTGTGTTCACAGTCATGTTCCTTCAATAGTGTCATCATTCATATATACAGTCACAGTCTGATCTTCTTAGCATCAAGCTTATCGATCCTTGTTCAGTTTCGAGAAGAATCATTTTTTCACTTTGAAGACCTATAGAAGCATCATTAAAGGAAGCAATTCTGTAGGTATATGAAGACCAAACCTCCCTTGTGACAGAAATCAGTACAAGAATTCAGGTTGAACATTGGACATTCCATTAGCATAAGTCAAGGATGCATCAAGTATTCAGTCTTTAATGACAAGCATCAGAAACTGGAGGGAAGAAGACAGTTCTTCTTCACCAGTTTAAAGTGCATCAACTATTTGCCACATTCTTCTGCAATAATAATGAACCTTGGAATAAATTCAGTATATCAGATGTAGTATTTGTGGCTGAGAAGAAACTTGGCATAATTTGAAATTTCCTTGGTCTATCTAGATGTTAAGATCAGGCTAGAAGCCAGTATCCATGGCATAATCAGACTTGGAAATCATTCCAAGGCTAAATTCAGAGTAATTCCCTTGGTATCTTTAATTTCAGTCATTCTTGCAATTTCAGTAATAAGGTTCTATTCATATACTGCTATTGAGATCTGTCATTTGAATAGGCAGAGCATGTGAGAGAGTTCACCTATGTATTGCTGAGGTTTGGTATTCTAACGTGTCATCTTAAAAATAAGGAGTAGATTGATAAAAGGCTGAAGCAAGAATTAAGAGGCAGCTATATTGATGACTTTGGCACATGGGCCAAAGGAATAGTGACTGGAAAAGTAGCAGGTTGTAGATAGCTCTATGAATATAATTTTGGCAAGGTCACTTTCCTTATATTTAGAGGGAGTTATGGACAAGCCATGATGATTGGATTGTAAGGATGCAACTACTTCTGATTGATGACACTCTCGTTTGTCAACGTAAGAGGGAGTTGACTTTCGAAGTCAAGATGTAAGACCTAGCCTTGATGCATTATTACCTACACTTAACGATTGTTGGTAAAATCGTATGCATATGTATATCTTGTGGGATACCTGATCACCACCTAATCAGACATATGTCTCGCTATGAAAGTTCTCAAGTCAATTTATGGGTGAGCCCCATATATTGGACAACTACTTATTGAGATATCTCAGTGATTCTACATCCTGATGTATACTACTAAAATCTAAGGTTTCATGAATATTTTGATGATAACTCGGTTGAAAATATGATGGATGGAAAGAGCACACCTAATTGTTATATACTCCAGCACTACTGCAGTCGGATGTATAAATTTAAGAAACCTCTTCAATTGTCATTGTTGTATATTGCAGCATAGGATTCATAGAATCCAGTGTTTCACATAATACCACTTTATATGGTACAACAAAGGACATTCCTATTTTATGTCATGTTTGAGTGATCTCACATTGAGCAGGATGCCTGATGGACACTTTGATTTCTAGAAAGACAAGCCTAGTCTTGTGATCTCCCTGGGTAAGAGGGAGTAAGATCAGTTAAATATTTTCTTCATCAAGATATGCAAGAAGCAGAGGATTGCTACATGATGCCAAGATCTTTGTTGGATGTTTTCTACCACTTTTTATCTATTTTTAAGGATCCAGACAAGGAGAAAGAACCCTTGAATTTCAAATGACTAATTAAAAAACAAACAAAGACTAACAATGACAGTTATTCCGTGAATAGTTGATTGACACTTGAAATAAATAGTAACACAGCTTCATAACTTGATTCTTTCCCGATGACAAGTATTTGTGTGATGTATTAATTCAAATTGAGATCAATCACAGACATGCTGGGAATTAGAAATAAAGCCTACCAAAACCACACAAAAACTAAATTTTAAAGATAAACCAAAAATCTAGATGTTTGAATTTTTATACTAAGGTTTTTTTGGCGGCATCCTGTCTAGCTACAATGATCAAATAAAATGTACATTGTGGAATCAGGGAAGATCGTGTTGATTATGGTAGCCAAAGAAAACTTTATCAAAAAAGTAACTTGCCAAAGAAATTTTGTGGGGGCAGTATGCAACAACCCTTTTGATGTATGTACACAATACACATGGAATTTGTTAACAAGAAGTCATAATTTTGGAGTGTCTGGTATAACAGACAATACATGGAACCTTCAAAATGCCATAGTCTAAATAAAAGTTGAAGATTGAAACAGGGGACTCAATTGGAGAGAAGTATTGATTTCACACAGTTCCTTCATGTGAATAAATGGAAAAATAATTGCAGGCCGATGGTATCAATAACAACGTATATTAGAGATGAAATAAACCAATGCAAAATAGTGATAAGTTAACAAGGGGAAAATGAGTTTGCTTTGGTTGCAAGTCAAGGTCATTTTGTACATTCTCACAGACTTAACAATATAAGTCAAAACAGTGAAGGATACAAGGATTTGCACAAACATGCCATGTTATCACTTGGACTCTTCAATGCCAATTTACCATCCATCCATCTATCTACATATGCTTGAGTGTGTATGCATAAGGACATGGAAAGGGCCTTAAAAAAGGATTTGTACCTAACATCGTCGGATTCTTTTGTGATAGTAGTGACACCCTATCTGTCCAATAGAGTTGAAGGGTAAGTCACATGGCAAATTCAAACCCAATTAAAGGCACTTTTAGCATATTGCTTGTTTAAAGTTATATAGATGAAACAGCTGAAAATGAAACCCACCAATTTTTTCAGAACTAAAAGGGAGTAGTGGTGAATTTGAAGGAGATGAATAAATTTAAGTCTGGCTTGATCAACCTCTTATGGGTTTCTGCAAGTCTATTGCTTGCAGTGATATTGTTTTGGGGATTTCCGAGGGCCGATGGCTAGCCCTATGAAGAAATTCTCACGCCATTATGATCGAAAGATGTGGCACAAAATTCAAATGATAATAATCCTTATAGAAGTAAAACCATGACGACAATGAAGTTAAATTTAATAGTGTATAGTTTCTAACTTGAAATTCGCGGGAAGATGAGCTTTGAAATAATTTTTTTTAAACTAGTAGGTTGAGGGTAAATTGAATAGAAGGGTTTTTTTTTTTTTGAAAAAATGACGGGGGGGGTGGGGGGGTGTGAGGAATTTTATGGTTTCTAGGTTTTCGCACTCTATGCATTGGGATGATCAATGGCGGTGGTCAATGTAGCTCTGATGGCTTATAGCAACTGCCTCACCACTTGTACGCACATGCAGGGTCTTCATTAAACGCTCCTCGAAATCGTAACCGATCTCCCTTCGAACTCCTGTTTAACACTCCCAGTTTTTGGTTTACGCATTTTTTAGTTATCTGTTGCATCGTTGTTCTATTTTTGCATCCTCCCAATGTGGAAGCCAGTCCATCGTTTGAGACTCTCCCTCACAGTGCGGATTTTGTAACAATTTTGTGATTCATCTCTCTATGGTCTCAGTATGGTTAGCCCCAAAGACCATGTCAACTTAGAACTGGAACCGGAGGACATTCTGTCAGTCTGGGGGTTGGAACCAACCCAACAGAACCTGGAGAAGGTAAAAATGCCAACGAGGTCTCCACTTGGCAAGTGAGGTGTTGTTGAGCTAGACTGGGAAGTCGGTGGCAATTTAGGTTTTTGGAACAGTCAAGAAGCCTCTCATCAAAGACGGTATCCTGGCTGCCGGCAACGGAATTTTCAATCGGTTTGGAGAATGCAGTTTTACAAAGAGCTGAAGGTTGCGTTTCCTCGACGAATTTTTGGGTAAGATCTTTATGTCTCTCTTATTCCTTAACCAATGGTATCGAAGACATGGTAAAGGGAAGTAGTCTGCTAAGGCATGAAGGTTTAAAATCTTGTTTAATTGAGGAGGTAAAGGCGGTGTCTCCAGGAGTGGGTCAACATTTGGATAAGACTCAGGGATGAAAAATCCCGCTAGTTGTTTTCCCTAGTCTGGTGTCTGAGCAGGCTTTGTTTTCAGAGCGTTCTGGTGATAATAATGAAGGGTTGTTTGGGGAGAATCTGTGTTAAAATTGGACAACTAGGTCCAAACTACATGTTGTGATGCTCAGATGAAGATACCAATATTTTTATTGGGTTCCTCTTTCAGATAGGTGCAAGATCGATCTAAAGATCATCTTGATTCGATGAGCAGAACATTTATTTTGAATTTATTTTCTAATATATTCAAATATGTGCAGGTCGGCTTTAAGGTTTTGTACCCCAGCAAATGTGTCACACACCCTCAGTGATGGATATAAATAAAGTCAATGTTGGAGGATATTTCACTCATCTCCTCATCACACATATTTATCTCTCCACTTATGATTGGTTTGAGCTACTTGGAGGCAATCTGCGGTTCACACGTGGGAGAAGGACAAAGACATTTTCTGCTGTAGCTAGGGTTTCCACCACAGGTTTGACCAACGTTGACTTTGGTCAACGCATGGTCAAAAGGAGCTGAATTTTGGCATAGACTTCGATTTTTGCATGTCATACATTTTGGCACAAGAACCGAGGTCAAAGGTTGACCGTGCTACGTTGGCTTTTACTTATTGTTGTTCTGCATTGACTTTTCTAGGCAGTGTTGACTTTTTGGGTTGACTTTTGAGTTGACTGTTTAGCTGATCTGAGGGTTGTGTGACATTGTTGGTTAGCTGACCAATTGAGACTTTGTTGGTTGAAGCATCTTGTTGACCGCCGCAATGCACCAACACACTTATCTATTTTTGGCTTGTCTTCTGTCAATCTACTGGTATGTTCTATCAGCTTTTTACTTAATGATTTATGTGATTGTTGTCTAGTATTGAAGAGAAAGTAAAGCTGCATCAAGCATAGAACATCTAAATACATTTACATGGTATCAGAGCTAAGGTGAAGACAAAGCCCTAATTTGTAGCAATCACCGAAGAAGAAAATGGGTTCCACAAACTATGGCTTCAAGAAGGATGACAAATAGACTGGGAAGGATGACTACCATGCTTGAAAGATGACGTTGGATCTTAAATTGGAAGACCAAGATGTCATGGACTATGTGCAGGGTAAAATACAAGAACCTCCATCCACTGCTACTGCTACTACCAAAACAAAATATAAGAAGGGGGAGATCAAAGCAAAGCTAATGATCAGGGACTCAATTCACTAGAGTCTGGTTGCCTACATCTCTGAGCTAGGCACATCCAAAGTTGGTCCACATGTTCAAGGCCAACAATGCAAATCAAGTCCTATTCTACAAGAATCAATTGAAGAATCTGAAGAAAGGCAGGGATGAGTCTGTTCAATCATATTTTCTGAAGCTGACCGAGATCAGGAACAATCTCCTAGCTATTGGGGAGACAATAGCTAATCGAGAGATGCTACTCACCGCTTTGGAGGACTCTCATCTGAATGGCATGTGTTCAACACTACCATTCTCAATAATAATGTGATACTTGACTTTGACGAAGTACTATCGAGATGCGTTCAAGAAGAGACAAGAATGAAGGAGTATGAAAATGAAGGAAATGCTGCCTACGTTGCTCCCTCTAGAAATAAGAACTTTGGTGGTCAAAAGAAAAAAGGAAGAGCAGGGGCCTAAGGAAAGAAGGGCAAGTGTTACACTTTTCATAGGCCAAGTCAGTATGCTAGAGAATGCCCATTCAACAAGGATTCTCCTGATGGTGATGACAACAACAACAACTAGAGGAATGGAAATCAAAGGAATAACAGGTTCAAGGGAAAGAGGAAGGCTCCCTCTGGCGGAAATGGTCAACCTTTCAAAAGGTCAAGAAACTCCAAGTATGAAGAATCAAATGTTGTTGATAAAAGAAATGAATACATTCTTGTATTTTCCCTCTCTGCTGCATCTCTACCCGACACTATGGATGTCTGGTTGATAGATAGTGGTGCCTCAAGGCACATCACTGGGTTCAAGGAAGCACTCTCTGATATAGTTGAGAAGGATACCAATCTGGAAATTATCCTTGGAGATAATGCCACATATCCCATGAAAGGGACAGGGACTGTGACCCTCCACTTGTCTCAAGGTCAAGTCCTTCGCTTGCAGGATGTACTCTATGTACCAAATTTGAAGAAGAACCTTGTGTCTATATCGGCCATGGAAGACAAATGTTTCAATGTGGCATTCATTGATGGAAAGGTGTGCATGTGGAAGAAGAGCGTCAAGTAAGCTATCATGATTGGGTTTAGAGTTGATACACTCTACCAGGTTGGAGGAAGTCCACTGGGAGCAATGACATGTGATACTATCCAACAAACTGAACTATGGCACCAGAGGTTTGGACACCTTCACTACAAGGCCCTTCCCGAAGCAAGGAAGGTGGTGACAGGGATGCCCGAGTTTTCAAATAATCATGAAGGTGTAAGTAAGGGTTGTGTCGAAGGAAAGCATACAAGGGGACCTTTCCCCTCAAGTGTCACAAAGACATCTGATGTCTTGCAATTGATCCATTCTGATCTATCTAGTATGCTGCCCGTGACATCCTTGGGAGGATGTTCTTATTATATGACATTCATAGATGACCTCGCAAAACCTGGATATACTTCTTGAAGAAGAAGGATGAGGCTTTCATGTGGTTTTGTACCTTCAAAGCCTTGGTGGAAAATATGACAGGGAAGAAGATCAAGATTTTGAGGACATATAATGGCACTGAGTATGAGACAAACAAGTTCAAGGACTTTTACAGAGAAGCTAGTATCAAGAGGGAGACCACAATTGTCTATACTCCTGAGCAGAATGGTGTTGCTGAACGAAAGAACAAGAGCATTGTGGAAGTTTCCCATGCCATGCTATGTGACCAAGGTCTACTGAAGTTTATGTGGGGAGAAGCTGCGAACATTGTTGTGTACATACAAAACCGATGCCCGCATTCCGCTCTGGCCTCCAAAACTCCCGAAGAGGTTTTCACTGGTAAGAAACCTAACGCCTCACATTTTAGAGTTTTTGGATGTCCTATTTATTTTTATGTGCCAAAAGAGAAGAGGAGCAAGCTGGATGCTTCTGGGAAGAAAGGAATGTGTGTGGGCTACAACGAAAATTCAAAGGCCTATAGAGTCTATGTGCCTGGTCAAAGGGAAGTGGAGATATGCCACGATGTCACTTTTGACGAAGATGCTGCCCTGAAGAAAGTAGTCAATATTTCGCGATCTAAGAAAGATCATGAAGCAAGGCCTAGAAATCAAGAAGAACCGAAGGATGAGACGATGCCTAATGTTGAAGGACCGATGGACCCGATTGATCCACCTCCTTCACTGGGGAAGACCATCATGGCTTAGGGACACTCTCGAGGATGCTGAGGGACATATGGCCCCAAGGGGGGCATTTCGTGAAAGCAAGAAGCCGAGTAGATACCAAGGGTATCTAGCAGCCATGAGTACTATTGTACAATCTGAGCCTGGATCTTTTGAGGAAGTCATAAAGCATAAAGTCTGGAAGGATGCTATGCACGAAGAGTATGAGTCCATAATGAAGAATGATGTCTGGGATGTGGTTCCAAGACCAGAGGACAAAGTAGTTTTCACCTCGAAATGGCTCTCCAAGATAAACCATGGATCTTATGGAAGTGCTGAAAAGTTCAAGGCAAGATTTGTTTCTCGTGGCTTCTCTCAAAAGGAAGGCATAGACTATGATGACATATTTGCACCTATGGCACGATATACCACCATTCGATCTATCATATCCCTTGCTGCTATGCAAGGGTGGAGTCTTCATCAGATGGATGTGAAGACTGCATTTCTACATGGTACGATAAAGGAATAGGTATATGTAGAGCAACCTCTGGGGTTCGAAGTCCAGGATCGAGAGGGTGCTTGCAGGGCTGAAGCAAGCACCCATAGCTTGGTATGAGAGGATAGATAGCTACCTGATGAAGTTGGGCTTCACTCGTATTAATGTTGATCCGAACCTTTACTTCAAGTTTGATAGAGAGAAGCCTCTCATTCTGGTGCTGTATGTGGACGACCTCTTCCTGACAGGTGCTGACCCTCTCATTCATCAGTGCAAGAGGGAGCTCGCTGCTGAGTTCGAGATGAAGGACCTAAGACTGATGCACTACTTCCTAGGCCTAGAGGTCTGGTAGAGAACTATCAAGGTTTTCCTTTCTCAAGGAAAATACATTGTGAAGCTTCTGGAAAGATTTGGTATGGTGGACTGTAAGTCCGTGTTGACATCGATGGAGCTCAACTTCAAGAAGTTGAGTGGCAGCGCTGCTGGGCCCATACTGGAAAATCCTAATAAGTATCGTCAACTCGTAGGGGCCCTGATGTTCTTAGTGAAAACCCGTCTAGATATATGTTTTACAGTGAACACTTTGAGTCAACAGATGGTTGAGCCTCATCACACTCACTGGGTTGGTGCAAGAATCTTCTGAGATATCTTCTGGGAACGATAAACCATGGGCTAAGATACACTGCCGAGAGCATGACACTCCTCAGATATACTGATGCCGATTGGGCTGGCAGTGTGGTGGATCGTAAAAGCACATCGGGATGTTTCTTCACACTTGGATCTGCTTCGATATCATTAATGAGCAGGAAGCAGAAGTCGGTGGCTTTGAGCACCCCAGAGGCCGAATACATTACAGCAAGTATGGCCTGTTGTGAAGCAGTCTGGTTGCGAAAGCTCTTCAGTGAGTTGTTTGAGCATGTGCTAAATACCACCGTGATACTCTGTGATAACCAAAGTGGGATTCACTTGTCCGAGAATCCCGTGTTCCATGATCGATCCAAGCATATTGATATTAGGTACCACTTTATCCGAGATATGGTACAATGAGGCGTCGTAAGGCTCGATCATATACGAACTGATGAGTAGGTCACGGATATTCTCACAAAGCCCCTGGGGAAGGTCAAGTTCCTAACCTTCCTTGAGAGTCTTGGTATCGTGGAACAACCCTATGATGAGGGTCCTGTTGGACGATGATATTTGGGAGCTCTGGGGGGCTTTGGGGATAGCTTCTCGGAGATATAAGCAACCACAGGGCTAGGCTTGCTGAACCTTGTTGGTGTGCTTGGGCCCCACCATTGTGATGATTGAGTTGGTTCACCTCTCATTATCTATGCCCCATATGCATCCTACCGATTGAGTTCAGGGCTCATGGGAAGTACCTCTCATTTGGCCAATGAGGTGGGAAAAGCTAGAGACTAGTATCAAAGACTGATGGATGCATCAGAGATTTCCGTACTCTCTATCTAAGATGGCACGGTCCAACCACTTGATCTGGGATCAAGTCTAGTGAGGTTTCGGACCTCCTATTGACTTCGGGTCAGATAAACTAACTTTGGGTTGGTATGAGACTCTTTGTGAGACTTGTAGAGGTTTCGGACCTCTGGGCTAAATCTGTCAGCCGGGAATGATGGATTTGTGACTGACCCAATTCTGTTATGAAATAAAGACCCAGCAAAGCAAGTTACGATGGGATGATTCACGATGTTGAGTTGCACAGGTGGATGGAGTTCTCCCTAGTTGAGAGGGAGTGTTAAAATTGGACAACTAGGTCCAAACTCCATGTTGTGATGCTCAAATGAAGATACCAATATTTTTATTGGGTTCCTCTTTCGGAGAGGTGCAAGATTAATCTAATGATCATCTTGATCTGATGAGCAGAAAATTTATTTTGAATTTATTTTCTAATATATTCAAATATGTGCAGGTCGGCTTTGAGGTTTTGTATCCCAACAAATGTGTCACACACCCTCAGTGATGGATATAAATAAAGTCAACATTGGAGGACATTTCACTCATCTCCTCACCACACATATTTCTCTCTCCACTTCTGATTGGTTCAAGCTACTTGGAGGCAATCTGCAGTTCACACGTGGGAGAAGGACAAAGACATTTTCTGCTGCAGCTAGGGTTTCCACCGTAGGTTTGACCAGCGTTGACTTTGGTCAACACATGGTCAAAAGAAGCTGAATTTTGGCATAGACTTCGATTTCTGCAATCCGTACATTTTGGCACAAGAACCGAGGTCAAAGGCTAACCATAGACCGTGCTGCGTTGAATTTTACTTCTTGTTGTTCTGCATTGTCTTTCTGGTGCGGCATTGACTTTTCTGGGTTGACTTTTGAGTTGACTTTTTGGCTGATCTGAGGGTTGTGTGACATTGCTGATTAGCTAACCAATTGAGACTTTTCTAGTTTAAGCATCCCGTTGACCATTGTAATGCACCAACACACTTATCTATTTCTGGCTTGTCTTCTGTCGATCTACTGGTATGTTCTATCAGCATTTTACTTAATGATTTATGTGATTGTTGTCTAGTATTGAAAAGAAAGTAAAGTTTCATCAAGCATAGAACATCTACATAAATTTACAATCTGTTTAAGGGATTCTCGATTTTGGAGGAGTCATATACAAACTTTCGGCCTGCAGAAGAAAGTAGGTAGGAAGGTAATATCTTCTCTCAGAAAATCCAAGGAATAGATAATGACATCTCTCTGGGGCTGAAGGAGAACCACCCACTTCTTGACCCCAAGACTCAGTCTCCAGGAGTCAAGGAACCTCCTCAGAGTGGTGGGTCGCCGGTTTCTTTGCTAGAACAACCCCCTGAGGAAGAACTACAGAATGATGAAGCTCTCAGCACTTCTTTTGGTATTGGGCAGACCTTTGGCTCCAAGAGAAAGAAGGGGAAAGTAATCAAGAAGGAGGTTAGGCCAAACTTGGTATTGGGAGTAGAAATTCTGTTGGACGAGGCCTTAGAAACCTTAGAACTTATCCTGGTGGGGAGTGCGAAAGGTCGTCAATATTCCTCAAATTATATCGCAAAGTGGATACATAAGTCTTGGAGTGGAGGTCTGACCACTCAAACAGAGGTCATCATCTTGACCAAAGGTTGGTTTATGGTTAGGTTCACAAATGAAGAAGCAGTGGAATGGGTTCTGGAAAGGAACTGGGGCTTTGGAAATTCCCCAATATTCTTAAAAAAATGGATGCCATTATTCAACGCACAAAGAGAAAGGCTCGAAGAAATACCGGTTTAGGTGCGTCTGTCGGCCCTCGCGCCCTAGATTTGGTCGATGGGAGTACTCAAAGTCATTGGAAATATGTTGGGCACATTTCTTGAAGCGAATATGTCATTCTTGGTGACAAAAGAGAGGAAGGTTTCTCAAATATTACTTCGGTTGGACCCAAGAAAAGGGCTAGCAGATATGATACAGATTCAAGTGCATGGCCACTCTTTCTCTCAGATTCTAGATTGTGAGAAGTTAGCATTCTTTTTCCATAATTTTCATAAGTATGGTCATCTGGTAAGGGATTGTCCTTTAGGCTTCCGTAGACGCAAGAGACATCGGGAAGAGCCCAAACTTGAGGGCAGTTTTGGGGAAGAGGTGGAGGTCGAGGTAAAATAGGAGGAGTTGGATACTCAGCATGATGGCTTCATTGATCCCATGGAAATTTATCTGCCACCATAGGGGGGACAGGCGGAAGCAGTAGACACAGCTCGAGAAATTCAGGGCGAAGTAGAACTCACGCGACAGGTGCCTCTTCCCGCGGGTACTAATACTCCCCCTACTACTCCTATGTCTGTTAATTTATTTCCTCGGTCTGTTTGTCTCAAGCTTAGTCCCTCCAGCCGTAAACCTTTTGAGTCTTGTTCCCTCATTTCTGATCTTATAGCTCTTGAAAGTATCATCTCTTTCATTCCTGAGTTATCTTTATCCAACATTCCCCTATTACCTGAAGAGCGTCCCTCGGGCCCTGTGTGCCCTATTGAAATTCCTCATTATAACCTCAGGCCGAGAGAAAAAAAAATATGGTATTGTTATCCCTATTGGAGGTCTTGGGATCCACTTGGAACCCTTTGTTCCTAATAAAACGAGAGGCAGAAAATCGAACATCTCCAAAGCAAAGTTGAAAGAAAAACTTGATATTGATGATGGCAAGAAATTATCACTTAAAGGGGCACTTAGAGCAGCGATGTCCCCTATCGTGGTTTCTCGATGATTGTGATGTCCTACAGCTGTAGAGGGCTGGCAAGTGCCCACAAAAAATTGGCTCTAAAAAGTCTTTTCAGTTCAGTGCATTGCGATATTATCTTGCTTCAAGAAACATGGGTGAAGGGGACATGGTGATGAAGTTTTTAACCCAAATTCTTCCTGGGTGGTATTTTTTGGCCCTTGATGCATTTGGGAAATCGGGAGGATTGGATTTGGGATTCAGAGATCGGAGCATCAAACTTCTGAATTCCTGGGGGTCTGATCTGGCTCTCAGGGACGAGATATTTTCTTCTGTCTCGGGTTAGAATTATCCATTATAAATATCTATGACCCCTGCCAAGATAGAGTACGCTTATGGAACTCTTTCTTCTCAAAGTCTCTCATAAACAACTTTATGATAATCTTGGGAGGGAATTTTAAGTCTCTTTGGGTTTTTCTAAGCCTTGGGGGCCTCATGCCCAAGCAAATCCCCTGGCGGAATTTTTTCTAAATAAATTCAGGAGGGGTAACTTCATTAATATAGATCCAATCAAGCGTAGTTGAGTTTACCACTATATGTATCAATATAGAAGGTATTATATTTGAGTTCAGAGTGATTGATTTATTTTTGTGTGGACCTATATCATTTATCCAGGTCTCTTTTCTTTCTCCACTCTCTTCCTCACCTACAAATGGAATCCTTAAATTTAAATTAATATATGTACATTTCAGCCTGTTGAGAAGGAATACAAGGTTTTTGTGGCAAGCAGGATGACCTACCAAGTATTGAGACTAGATCACTATTGAGAGGGATCCTCTAACATCGTCTCTTGGAAAGGGAGGATCATGATAGTATTAGAGGATAATGGGGTGGGAGATTTTATCAAAAAAACAACTCCACCACCGCAAGGTCCCCAACAGTTGGCCCAACATAATAAGAATGACATCGAAGCCAATTTGATACAAATTTGATAAAAAAAAAAATTGATAAATATTTCTTTTTAATTTAATCAGGGAAAAAGTTTTGGATTCACCTAAAAATATGAAAATGTTATGTGTATTGCATATGTGGATTTAAAAATTATAATATGATGAGTCTGGCCCCTCAATTATTCACAGGAAGTGCTTCTAGAATTTCTTTTGAAAAGAGAGTCCATACAGGTGAAATTAGTTTTTTTAGAAATAGAGGAATAACCTGTTATGAGTATTCTATCTAGAAGGAGAGTTGGATGCATATGCCTTGGTAGTTCTAGGTTCGATGGAGGAATATCATTGTAATGAGATGATTTTTGTATTTATTTATGCACTAACTTTCTTGAGTCGGTTTTTGGGTTTGGGTTGTTCATTGTGTTGGATTCATGAAATAATTTGAGTCTGCGCTAAAGGATTGCATTGGAATCCTTACATTGGCCAAATTCAAGTCGTGCTAGTATTTTCCGCCCTATTGTGCTTGATTCATTATATTTTCTTACATATATTCAGATGGATTGGGAAATATTTAGCATGTGTGAAATGTCTCTGGACGATTATGATCATTGTAAGAGGATGAGATGTTATCATGTTGTTGAAAACTTGTTGCATGTTTTGTTTTGAATTTCTTTGCACGATTGTAGCTTTGAACATAGTATTTACTTCTCACATCCTAATATTCCTAAAAATGACTTCTCAAACTCTATTTAATCAAATAAATGCATCCCAACTAAATGGGTGCATAGTCATTATCACGAATTCGGTTATTATCACTTTGAAAGATTGGCACAAAAAACTTAATGAACAGATGGGTCATTTTAGATACATCTTAAGAGAAGAAGAAATGTATTCAATAGCCATAAGATAAAATCAAAATAAACAAGATCTTGTGAATCGTTGAAAGGATAGACACACCTATACTAAATCTAACAAATTGCCTTGTGATAGAGATCAACGATAAGTACCTTGTTCCAGTATATTTTCTATTTCATTTGGTAGCCCACGACCATTAATGTGAACAATATCAGGATTACCAATAGATCTACCCACATCCAGTGTTCTTCCAAAGATCTGCCCAGAGATAGAATATAGTCAGATATTGGTATGTTGCAAGACAGCATTATGGTGGACAGGCTGAAGTTGAACATAGCCAGTCTCTTTAATTTCAAGATATGTACGTGTTTCAGGGATGGATTAATAACTTACTGAAACGTTGGTTTTGTACCATTCACCTATAAGAAGAGTTATATCACCATCAGGCAGAGGGAATAGAACAAGGATTAGGGCCCTGCTAGCTACATTTAGTCTTTCAAAGCCCCCTGCAGCTTTCTGCAGATACAATGATGGAAATTAATAGTATCTACCTATCTGATCCTTCAATTGGAACTTGTACATAAAATTATTTCCTGGTGGTATGGGGCAGTTTATGCTAGGTACTCCATATTGCCATGAATTTATCCATTATCTGGTGGTCTGTGATCTTCTATAATAGTTGGGGCCTCACTAGGAATGTGCATGTACTGTTTGATGTGTTCTAGGTTTTGTATACTTTTAACAAACGATGTGTTCAATGATAGACCATAAGAGAAGGCCATCCCAACTAAACCTGCACCAGTTAAAATTGTTAGGAATGATCATCTTATACATAAAAGCAATTGGTAACAACAGAAATCACCCACAATTTACTTTTAGTTTCATTGTTCATACCAGGATTGGAGTTTCCTTGTGGGAGTAGAACCATAGCAAGAGCAGAGGAGTAAAAACCAATTGCATTTAACACCTCTAGACTCTGAATCAACCATTCAATGGATCAGAAAGTGTGGAAAAGTGGGCTCGATTTTTTTTCAATAAGGTCTAAGTTATTCTTCAAGAACTGATCCTCAACCCTGAAAGCCCTAATGGTAATTGTTCTTACTATTACTCGCCAAAATGATTTGCAATGGGTTATTTTGTTGTACCATTTAGTAACGTCAGTTATAGCAGAAGCAAAATAGCCTTCTCAAATACCACTACCTTGTCTCTTGAATTGTGTGTCGTCGGCATACCATTTCCCTCATTCTTCCCGCCACTCTGTGCATCATCGACATGCCATTGCCCTCATTCTTCCCACCACGTTGTGCAACGTCGGCATCCCATTACCCTCATTCTTATCGACATGCTCCATAGAGGCCTTCCTCGATTTTTTTAATGTGATCGCTGCTTCCTGCTAGCTGTGCATCATCCGCATGCCATTTCCCTCATTCTTCCGGCCACGCTCCATACAGGCCTTCCTCAAATTATTTTTTAATGTGAGTGCTACTTCTCGTCACGCTCCATAGAGGCCGTCTTCAAAAATTTTAATGTCATTACTGCTTGCATGAATTAGGCGGGATTTTTGAAATAGGCGCAATTTTTGAAAGCTATTAAACTCTCCATGTGGTGGGATTCTCTAATGGCTTTGACAAATAATGTTCACGGTTTTTATTTGTTTTGTTTTCAAATATGGTTTTCATTTAGTGATTTTTTTAACAAAATTTGAATATGTATTTTATATTTGAGTGAACAAAATAAAAATAATATTTTATTAATGGTTGGAAAAATAAAAAATTTATATGTAAAAAAGACAATTATGTTAGATATTATGAAGGGGTAATATTTATTTGTGGGGAAATTTTCACAAGAGCGATAATAAATTAGGGTAAAAAATATTATTAAGGGAAAAAGAGTAATTAGTTGGTTGGTTGGTTAGTTTAATTGATTATTATCAATGTTGTAGTATTTGTTTAGTTTTTTATTTCCCCTAGTTAGGCTCAAATTCTTGATGAGACATTTGTCCTATCTTTATAATACAAGAAAAGTAGAAGCCTCTAAAGAGTAGGACCACCTCGCAAGTGTATCTCCAATGTCTTGACCTTTCTTACTAAATCACGTGTTATTAGTATATACTAGCAACATATTAGATATACTTTTGGGTTATAGTGGCAATCATTCCATTTCGTCTCAAGTATAGCCAAATCACTTTGATTAATTACCAATGTTGGATTTCTCTATAAAATTTTCCTAGAAGTAAAAAAGAACATGACTTTCAATCTAGAAGGGCAGTTTCCCCAAGGAATGTGACCACCCCACATGTGTATTTAGAGATGCCTTGACACTTTCTAAATCGTATGTTATTATTATAGACTTGCAACATATTGAATATACTCTTGGGTTAGATTGGAAGTCATTTCAATTCATCTCAAATGTAGCTAAAGTTACTGTAATGATAAATATATATTATTTTTTCTATTTATGACAAGGATATTGACTATGTTAATATGTGTTGTGGTTAATCATTTTAATAGCAACTTCTATGTTGGTTTAGTAGTGATTGTATAAAAGTGTTCTAATTTTATCATTATAGATGGATTCATGGACCCCTTTAAGGGGGTCATTGAATCCATCTACCTAAATTTTAACATTGCAGACAAGGGTCTCTAAATTTTAGCACTTCAGATGGACTCGAAGACCCCTTTGTCTCTAAATTTAACACTGCATATAATGGATTCAAAGAAGGGGGTCTCTGAATCCATTTGCAGTGTTAAAGTTTATAGAAAAAAGAGTTTCATAATTTTAACATTGTAGATGGATTCATAGACCCATTTGTCTCTAAATTTTAATAGTGCAGCTAGATTTAAAGACCCCTGTGGTGAAATGTAACATTTCAGTATCAAAATTTCAATTTTCTATTTCTGGAGTGACACAATTAAAAATTACTAACATAAATGACTAATTCATATACTTGTTGTACGTATTATTTGGTCATATTTTTATTTTTGGACTATAATAGTCATTTATGTTGATCATTACTAATTTGGTCACTTATTATCTAGTCATATATTTTAATCCTAGACTAAATTAGTCATTTATGTTAGTCGTTTTTAGTTTAGTCACTTATTATTTAGTCATATATTTTATCCCTACACTAAATTAGTCGTTTAAGTTAGTCATTTTTAGTTCGGTCACTTAAAATTACTCAAATTTAGTAGTAATTCACTTGAAATAATTGTGGTGACTAACTTTTTTAGTCACCTAGTCACTAATTTCATCATTTTCTACTAGTGTATATCCGGCTGGAAGTGACACCGATGGTGAAGATTGAATGGACACATGAGTGGTGTTTTCAGGAAAAAGTTGATACTCTTCTGTAGAAACAGGAATTCCATCACTGCCAATAGGACCTGATGTGTCCATGTCTGACTCCTCTATAAGATCTTCGAAAACACTACGGGGACTAGGAGGTATAACAACAGCTAAAAATGGTGATCCCTATGTAAGAGGAGGGAATTCTTCCTCATCCCCAAAACCAGACCAAGCACCCGAGGGAGGCCAATTGAACTCAACTGGCTCATCAGTGGGAGATCGGGTAGCAAGGGGTAAGATCGATGAGAGAATAGGCTATTGAAGCTTAGAAAACCTAAAGGATTGAGGAGTTTTAAATGAATTGTCTGGTAAAGGACCACCTCTAGAAGGGAGCGAGGATGACGAAACTGGTGGTTCCGCCACCGTGACTGCTTCACAACAAGAAGGAAAAAAAGAGATCTGAGCAAAGAATAAAAAAACCAAGGCAAACAAAAAACAAGCCAAGTAATGAAACTATATAAAGGGCGTGTGATCGTGGGTAGTTTATTTTATGACACTGAAACCAAACTTTGTTGTTTCATGTTTTAAGAGTCAAGAAACAGACAAAAGATGACTCTAGTCACTTTCAATTTTGAACGAGCACGAAAGGACAAGTGCTCGATGATATTTTCAAATTTAAGAATTTAGTAAAGATCAAAAATGACTGCTCAGGTAATCTAAGAAAGAGGGTATGCCAAGTTTTCGTGAACTGCTATATACACCTTGGTGATCAATTAAAGAGAAATGACCAAGGACTTGACGTACGTGCAGGTAGTCTTGCCGAATGTTGTGTTCGGTGTATCACGGTTATAGGGCGACAGAATCGGCTTCGTATGGATAAAAGGATTGCAACCTAGAAGGGTATCGCTTTATATACTCGATGTTACGAGGAGCACAAGTTCGTACTAGCGCTGTCTAGAGCCAGATGGCGAACGACAGCTACTAGGTTTTAAGATGTTGGAACATGTCCCTAACTTAGACCATAAGAATATTTCGTTAGGTTCCAATGTTGCCTTAGTGTTTCACTAAAAAATTTCACCCTAAAATTCTGCTGACTGTATGAGCTCATTAACACTCATACATGCCTCCTCTACAAGTCTTATAACCTTTGTTCCTCATTCCAAGCCGTAAAATCAAGAGAAAACCCACTTAAATATCTAAAACTCAGGGTACGCAGGTAACATGAAGCTTTCTTGCGTTCCTGGCTTGGGTACGCAGGTAATACACTGCTTACCTATGTTCCAGAACGCATTTTTACCTTGAAATGCCTGCGTACCCTTCTCAAAGTCAAAAAAATGAGAAACTAAAGTGAAAAAGTTGAATTTTGGTCAATTCTAGAAGGTTCTAGATGAGATTTTTTGGGGATGAGTACGCTTTAATAAGGTTCATGCATCCCTCACCTTAAGTAACTAATCCCTTGATGTGAAGAGCTTATCCCTTTGAAGGAGTATTCTATCCCTTCAAAGGTGGAACCCTAACCTCCTCATCTGCTCTATAAAAAGAGGCATTGGGTAGCCTCAAAGGAAGCTCAAGCTTTGTGGGTGATTGAGTTGAAGTGCTGTTGAGATTTAGACCTCTTTCTGCTGATATTTTGAGAGGAAAGATCACATACCTCTATGTGCTCCTGGAGAAAGAGTGCAAGACTTATCAAACTAGAGGAGACTCCTGCTTCGGACCTCGGGAAGGACTGTTCAACCACTATAAGAAAAAAGCACATTGGTGAGGGTCATGCTTGTGACGGACCTTTAAGGTCCATCACCAATGTCACATATGGTGACGGTCATTAAAAAACCATCACTGTAAGTGTATATAGTGATGGTCCTTTATGGTCCGTCACCAAATACATTTTCAATGACACTTTTGGTGAGGGTCGTTAAAGGCCCATCACTAATTCTCTCTTTGGTGACACTTCTAGTGACGAAATTTTAATAACCCTCACCAATGCTCTTTTTTTTACTTTGGTGACGGTAAAAAAATGTCCGTCATCATTGATCATTAAAAAAATGTCACTATAAGTGTATATAGTGATGGTCCTTTATGGTTCGTCACCAAAGACATTTCACTTTTGGTGAGGGTCATTAAAGGCCCATCACTAATTCTCTCTTTGGTGACACTTCTAGTGACGAACTTTTAAAGACCCTCACCAATGCTCTTTTTGTTACTTTTGGTGACGATCAAAAAATTTCTGTCATCATTGATCATTCCAATGAGTTTTTGATGACGCTATGTGCTTGTTAATATATTTTTTGTCAAAAGATAATGATTTAATACCATTATTGTGGAGCATTTTTTATAATATGTCCAAGGCCATAGTGGTTAAGGTCAGTCAATTTCTTAAGAAGTAATAAGCGTGTATCAGTTCCCTCAAGTAATGACTAGTCAAATAGAGATTTCCTATGAGTCAACACATGATTCATATCTATTAAGTTTATTATCTAGAAAATTTAATTTAGATAAAGTTCCACTATTGTGTGTAGGAAATATATTATTTAATACATAATTGAGCTCTGACAATTCTATTAATGAGAAAGACCTAATAATCCTCAACAATCTGGGCACACCTTAAATTAATGCTTTGGCACACACTAACATTTCTTAGCACCTCACATGTCTTGGAACATCTTTGTACCTAGAACATCTTTTGATGACGCTGACGCCCAAGCACATGGTGGCATGTGCTAGCACAACATGGAACTCTCTTAGCATGTGTTGGCATGCTACATATAGTCCCTAGCATGCCCTGGAACACCTTGGTTGAATGCATTGACATACATTAGCACTTGGCACACAATCCCACTTGGCATGTATTGGGACCTATTATTAATGTGCCTAGCATAACCCTTTTCAAAAAGATAAAGTCCCGACTTATTAACCCTCTTATTGGTTCTTTCTTTTGTTGCCTTGACACATATTACATACCCTAGCACCCTGCACCACATCCTTAACACCTAGCATGTATTGGCATATATTGGCACTATTAATTGGCACATGATATAATTAGCACACCCTGGAACTCCCATGCACACTTTGGCAATTCTTAACATGCATTGATATTCCCTAGCATGCATTAAAAATGCTTAGCATACCTTGTCACTCCCTCCTTGGCATGACAACTAACACTGACCATTAACACTAGTCTCTGGAAGTGCACGTTCCTCATATTCATTAACTTCCATGAATTTTTACCTAGTGCTCCCTTAATGTTTATTCCTAGTACTCCTTAATGCTCATAAACATGCATTATCACTCTCTAGCACACCTTAATTAGCACCCTTCAACATTCCCTTCCACTTCATAACATGCATAACACTAGTTGCTGACACATATTGGCGCTTGGCACGTGTTGGCACTTGGAAAGTATTTGCATGTATGGAATACGTTGAGATGAATTGGTATGATTTAGCATGGTTTAATATTAAATTTATTTGTGATGATCAATTGTTTGAAAGTAGATGAGAAGCAACAAAGGAATACTTGCAGGCACTTAGAATGCACTAAGACTTTGCACTTGGCACCTATTGTCGCCTAGTGTTGGTGTGTCTAGCATGCCCCTCTTGGAAAAGGTAAATTGATGACTTATTAACCCTCTTATGTGTTCATTTCCTTGTAGTTTAACTTTTTTCTCCCTTTTGTTGTCTTGACAGACCCTGACACGCATTGACACACCCTTAGCTTGCACATCTTGGCATGCCTTATCACTTGGCACATCTTAGCATGTTTGACATGTATTCCCACTATCT
The DNA here is from genome assembly GCA_034641835.2 of Pinus albicaulis. Taxonomy (NCBI): domain Eukaryota; kingdom Viridiplantae; phylum Streptophyta; class Pinopsida; order Pinales; family Pinaceae; genus Pinus; species Pinus albicaulis. Next base: position 30,726,340 of record CM076576.1, read on the forward strand.
GGCACATCAAGGGGGTGAAGAGAGATGTAGTCCTAAAGTAGGTCGAGTACGAGGGCCGAGTAAGGGTTGCTAATGGGAGGTCATGATCATACTCCAAGAGCAAGATCATCATGTGAGGGTTCAGAAGAATGTTGCATACCTTAATGGTCAGTTTGCGCTAGGAAGTAGGATGGCATATTGTTGGTTCTCTTCTGGCAGATCGAGCTTAAGAGAGGTTTCTCATGAGAATATGGGCATGTGATTTCAATGGTGTCTTTGTGTGAAGACCGCATCAAATTCTGAAATGTTGAAATTTGCAACAAGAAACAGTGAGATTGGAAACCAAAAAGGACAAAAAAAAAATGCACCCACACTGGTGAGGAATTTTGATGCACCAAAAGTGAGGAATGTGGGGCGTCTAATTTATTTTTCCCTTAAATAAATTGGACAATAAATTGTAATTTCATCTCATAACAACTTGTGTTATTTAATTAAGTCATGATGACCGAGTTATCTCAAGAAATTCGAGTTGAGGGTATAATATGAGGCATCTAGAGGGATTCTAATATTTTTGGGGTTCAATTGAAGTTGATGCATTAGTGGGGTGCAAGTGTAATTGACTTAATTAAATGATTTAAAATCAGTTTAATTAGTTCTAACTGAGTGATGAGCTAGTGAGAGGTCCAGTGAATTAAATTATATTTAATTCACAATGAGCGATCAATCAAATAACTGATAATTCACTATTAATAGTTGCATGCATGTCAGTTTCGAGGAATACCCAATTGAGACAGAGGTTAAAGGGAACATGAATATCAGTTGTATTCAGAGAAAATTTTCCATGTGCAATTATAAAGTCATTGGAATGCCATGATGGATTGCGCAATCAAGGAAGACTGATTTTCCTAATTAATAAGGAGTTAATTCCATAGGAATTGCATGACCAAGGTAGGCTGAAGTAAGGATGAGAATTGGCTAAGTACTAGACCGAGTTTTCCTAGATCAATGGGAGACAATTAACAAAGTGCTGGAGAATCTCATGAGAGATTAAGCATTGTATTGTTTCATGATTCCTTGACTTAATACACAATAGAGATAGAGGGGTTTTGATTAGTTGTTTTCCCCAAATACATCATGTTGTTGTGAAATTGATAATTTATTTCTCTTACTTATATGTGATTGTGCAATCCTGTTTTGTTTCCGTAAATTGTAGGAAGGATTCAATATCTTGTTTTAGTAGATTACAATATCAAATTGAATCTCGTTGGTTAGATTTTATACATGGTATCAGAGCAAGAATTTTTTGAGCAGCGAGTTTGTACAGAACATCTAAAGATTTTGTGTAAAATTTTCGAAAACAAATAGAATATTTGGATTCCTTGCAAAAATATACCCAAATGGAAAAAAAAAAAATAGTCAAATCGGAGCTCAAATGAGGGAGATATCATCGATTTAAAATCAACTCTTTTTCAGAAACTTTTTGTAACTTCAGGACAATTACACTGTGTGCGAGTCAAGAACCTATATGCACTTGAGGTACCATATGCATGCAAAGCTTTGAGGAGAAAGGAAGAAGTTAGAGACTTGGTGGTTTAGAGGGAGCATAAATTACCTGTCAACATGCATCCTCATGAAAAGCAGTCTCAGAAGGTTGTGGAGTAGCTGCCACAATTGGAGAAGCAGAGAGGAGACCGAGTGGAAGCGTCCAGTACTTAGGAAGAGACCTCCATGAGCGGGAAATTTTGAGCTAGATGGGAAGAGGGAGTAGCCATACCTCGAGGTGTAAGGTGGGGTTATGTGTAGACATAATCCCAAGATAAGAAATTTGGGCAAGGTCCATTGAGATGGCATGTCTCATGGATCGAACCTGGCTACGAGGAGCCCACAGTACAACAGTAGTAGGAAGGATTAGTTAGATTGATGTATTTAGATGTCAGCAAGATAGAAATCAGAGTGACAGATGTCAAATACTAGAGCACAAATAGAGTTAGCAACAGCTCAAAAGGCATGGATGCAGATGTCAGCAGAAATGCAGAGAATCTAGTACTAGATAGGTGCAATAGCTAGCATCAGTCAGAAGACTCTGATGACAGATGCATTATATTGGTTTAGTTTTTCAGAGGCTATTCAGTTTCACGATTTGCAGGTGAAAACAACACTAGAGAAGTGTAGCATGCAGAACATTCCAAAGGTATCGGATGGGGATAGATTGAATTCCTTTCTTTTTGAGAGGGAGTGTTGAAATTTGCAACAAGAAACAGTGAAATTGGCGACTAGAAAGGACAAAAAAAATGCACCCACACTGGTGAGGAATTTTGATGTACGAGGAGTGAGTAATTTGAGGCGTCTAATTTATTTTTCCCTTAAATAAATTGGACAATAAATTGTAATTTCGTCTCATAACAACTTGTGTCAATTAACTAAATCATGATGATTAAGTTAGCTCAATAAATTCAATTTAAGGTGATCGAGGTGGATATTGGTGGCCACCTGCCTATTCCAATTGGGCCCTCGCCATTGTCTCTTTCAGTTTTTCAGTTTCCTTAATTATACCATAATTTACTATTTTTGTCAGTTTTTCGGGTCCTGAACTTTCAGAGCCGTTTTGAGGCCCCCAACGATGTTTTTTGGGCATGAAAGGTTTGGCGATTTCATAGAAATCATATTAGCAGTTGTGGTCCTCGAAGAGATATTTCTAACAAGGTATCATGTGCGTCAAACGAAGATCATATGACCAAGTTATGACCCCAGGAAGTTGGTTGCCCAACTAACCCCAACGGAGCCCATAAAATCTTGGTGCTACATATCCTTAGGTTAGGGTTTTGGTTGTTTAGGGTTTTATCTTATTTCAAATAATAAAAAGACCCTTGATCCTTATTGTAACACAGTTCAGAGGAATATAACTATCAGTTGTATTTATAGAAAATTTCCCATGTGCCATGATGGATTGCGCAATCAAGGAAGGTTGATTTTCCTATTTAATATGGAGATAATTCCATAGGAATTGCGTGAGGAAGGCAGGCTGAAGGAAGGTTGAGAATTGGCTAAGTACTAGACCGATTTTTCCTAGATCAGCAGGAGACAATTGGCAGAGTGCTAGAGAATCTCAAGAGAGATTAAGCATTGTATTGTTTCATGATTCCTTGACTTAATACAAAATAGAGATAGAGGGTTTTGAGCAGTTGCTTCCCCAGATACATCTTGTGTTGTGTGATTGATAACTTGTTTCTCTTACTTATATGTGATTGTGCGATTGTGTTTTGTTTCCACAAATTGTAGGAAGGATTCGGTATCTTGTTTTAGTACATGATTACAAGATCAGATTGAATCCCATTGGTTAGATTTTCTACATGAAATAAAAGAGAGGGTTGATACCATATTGCCTTGTGGTGGCTAGTAGGCCGCAAGGTTTGTGATAAAGACCAATATAAATGGAGGAGGGCTTGCACTGTAATTTAGAGCCATAACAAAAGTCGACGCAAGCATAATATTGACTAAGTTAACCCTAGTTTGAGGGTCGACATTAACATATGAAGTTCATGTCAAGATTCAGTCAAAGAAATGCCCAGAATCTATGGATCCATATGAGCTAGGTCGAGTCTCTTATGGAGGCAAGAGTCGTGTTTTTTCTATGTGTGGATAGGGTTTGTTCTACAACAATTAGAAGTACATAAGTATAATGCCCTAGTTAGGATAGTTTCCTAGCATGTTTAGTTCATAAGGTATGACCTTAAGACTGTGACAAATTTGCGTAGAAGAATATGGGTTGTGACCCTTAGAGCGAGGTTTATTTTTGCAATAAATATCGTATATCTAGAAGATGGTTTGCAGATTAGTATGTGTGGAGACAACAGATCCAAAGGAGGGTGGAACCTGAGCAGAAGATTGAACATGCAGAAGAAATGTGCTATATGAAGAATGGATTGACATGCAGAGGAGTTGATTTTGGTGGAATTTCCATAGATTTTTAGACAAAGATCAGAAGAAACCTATAAAAAATTAGTAAATGGACTGTTAGTGGCTGATTTGTGACCCTAGTTCAGTCATCTACAGATTGTTAGAAGTATGATTAGAGGAGTAGTTCATATTTTTTCATAGATTGGACAACAAAGATCAAATTGTCGATACACAAGAACAGTGATCTTGAAAGGACTCAAACCATTGTTAGGTGGCAGATTTGAAGAGCCCTAGATTAAGACAATATTGTGGGCCCTAGATCAGTAAAAAGAATTGACTGTGGTTGGGCAGATTGATGGTAGGACAAGTATAGTTGGAGGGTTGTTAGGTTATTGTCAAAGAAGAGCCTTGACTCTTGTTCTGGTGAAGGAAAACAAAATTGGTAGAAGGGTAGGTGTATAGGGCCTAAGGATGTGCAGACTTTGAAGGACTAAAGTAACAGTCAAGTGGGCCAACCAACTAGCCCTAGTTCACTATGTTGTAGAGGATTGATTCAGTGAGAAGAAGGGCAGCCTCCATAGCCCTGGACTTCTCATCTTGGAGCTGTAGTATGGAAAAAGTAGGCATACCAAAGAGTTGTTCACAAATTGAATTGTGAACAACTTGTTACCACTCAAACTAGTAGTGGATCTAAAAGGGGTTCCTAAGAGGGAAACTGCTAGGACAAGGGAAACGATGGAGGCTTAGCCCATTTTCACCAAAGCTAAGGCTCCTTGCTCTTCACGAACTTTCACCGATGGGTGGAGTCCCGGTAGTTTAGGAAGTCACTTGTAGAGTATAGGTCAATGAATAGGTGGGAAGTGACCCTCGAAACCCTTTCCCTGAGATAAAATAAAGAGTGGGACTTGATTTCCTTTTAAGAAAGGGAATTATATTCTAGGGAGAGAGGAGGGGGATTGAACGGTTGAGGGAGAAGAATAAGACTTATGAAGGAATTTCTCAATCCCTAAAATCCTTTGGGAACTTGGATTCCCAAATGTCCCTTGATGAAAGGCCTTTGACACCAAATGGGACCACACGGGGCCAAGTGGACCCAGGTCAGGTTCGGGGATGTAATTTAGCAACCAATGATGTTCATATCCTAGACAAGGTGATGGAAAGGATCAAACAAGAGTTTTTACTTCGATTGGTCAAATTGATCCTACTAGGTTCTATCCTTGGGAACACCTAGGAAAAACTTGATCCTAGAGCTAGGGCTTGAGTTATCTAGAGATTCCACTGTCGGAATTGGCCCAAGTTCCGAGGAGAGTCAGGGCACCCAACAACGCAACTGCCTCTAGGAGATAGAATTTTTCCTCTAGCTAGATTCCTGGGAAATTGTTTCCCTAGGTGACCTAATGGGGCTAGACCTAGGGAATGTGAAAATTTCTTAATCTAAGAAACCCTATTGCAGTATCTTGATTTACTTCTCCTACTTGAATTAAGTTAGAAGTTAATTTCTGAAATATTCAATAAATTAGTGAAGTAAATAGTAAATACAACTAGCAACCTACACATACAGATCAAATACTGAATAACATGCTCATAGACAAAGTGACACATGGATTTTCTGGAATTCCTAGAAAAAACCCAATGTGGGAAAACCGGTGCAGCTAGCTCTGGAGGGTTTTCATTATTATGCAAAATCTACGTACAACAATCCTGGGCACCAAAACTGGTTCACCCAACAGAGAAATAAAAATGGTAGTAATACGCTACTCTGAATCCCTCTACGTCAGCCTAACTGGCCTGTGTCAGCCTCTGCGCTGCTCAGTAAGGGCTTGCATCACACCTGAAGGGCTTACACTTCCCCTGCGCTGTCCTGACTGGGCCTGTGTCAGCCCTGCGTGGCTCCTGCTGCCTCTGCGCTGCCCTTGCTAGGCTCTGGCTAGAATGCATGGCTTCTGCTGCCCCTGTTGCTCTGGCTGGATGGAATGCTTAAGAAGAAAAATCATAGTTAAGAAAGAAGGCACTAGCCAAAGGTAACGCATAACAGTCAGAAAAAATGAAGAAATGAAATGAAAATAGATCAATGTCCACAAATAACTGAAATAGCTCAATGGGACTAGAGAGTAAAAGCTTTGACAATAGCAATAAGTGCTTATAGAATCAACTAGGAGAACATAGGAGACTAGTTCATGAGGTTAAAATGTTGTATAATTGTTGGCACAGGAAAACTGTAGAATTTTTAGAGTAAATCTCTGTAGGTACCATTAGTTGGTGATCATCGATAATCATTTCATTTCATCAAATACCCCGATGAATGGGCCTTACAAGCTATTTGCGTAGACAAACCTCACAGAAGCTGTGTGATGGAAAAATATTCACACTGTATTGAAGAAAACACCTACCAAATAAGGATGACATTTCAAATGGGGCAAGAAACAATAGAGAGATAGACATCAAAAAAGTTAAAATGCTAGGGAAACAAGAAAGCAACTAGGTAGCATGGTAGAAAGCACAACAAAGAAAATTATAAAAATGGAAAACCCTACTAATTAGCACCCATCCAAACATCACCACAATTTTTTCTTTAACTCTAAATCTCCAAATTCATCAAATTATATCTTTTATTCAAACCTGATCCTCTCTGTTAGCCATTCTGAATATGAGGCTGAGAACTTGCTACAGAACCATCACCTACATGTAGTGATCATATTCTGTGACCAGAAAACCTACTTTCGTGAAGACACAAAAAGGTAAACACTCTCTGCCAAGATTTTCCATACAGCCCAAGTTGAGCAACCACATATACATCACCAGTTTTTTCTCTTCAGATCTGTAACTTAGAAGAGCTTTGTCTGGCCACCTTCGGGTTGCTCCCAGAGTCACCCAGGCAAGCCCTCTCAACATCATCCTCTTTCTGTAGTACCTAATTAGTAATTTAATTAACCATAAAAATTTCTTGATCATGTAGGTATTTCAAATATATTGCCAATAAGCATAAATCTTTCATGTTAAACAATCAGGTCAAAAGAATTTAGACTATGATGCAAAAAATACAAAGAAACCTCACCAACATTCATAGGACAAACAAATTCAAACCTCTACAAAGTATAAATAGATATCTGATAAACTTCATTCCACCACAAAAATGTGCTTAACTAAAGAAAATTATTATTACTGTGCTTTCAAGACAAAGCTTTCAAGGGAAGTGATGTTATAAACATACCCCTACACCTCGTGAACAATCAATGTGTATAAATAGACCATCATAAGGCTCATTTTAAACATCATTATTATCATTTTATAAATCGTTTTTATTAAATCAACAAGAAGCAAGCAACAATTGCATTCAGTTCCACTGAAGCAAAGTATATGGCAGTTTCATATACTTATTATGAAACTATATTCTAGATTTTCAACTTGATTTTAGAGTCAACCAATCGGTTGTTGAAGCCCAATATTGTCTCTTGTGAGAATCAAAGTTACATCAAGCTCTATGAAATCCAATGTGTCATGACCATTTCAAACACATTGATATTCAATACAATTTCCTAAGATTCCAAGTTCATTAGGGAGTTGGTAGTGTTGGACCACATTCAGGAGAGGATTTATATCTACTATGATAATGCACTACTCTAAAAGAAAAGCCTTGCATACAAGGCAAAGTTATGAGGGAGTTTCTCATGCTCAAGGGAGATGCACCACTAACGCTATCATTAGCCTGTTTTCTAAAAACACCTTCTCTTAACTTATAAATGAAAAGGATGGGCACACTAGTTAGACATTTGTAGAAATAGATAATAAGAGTGAGTACTGTTAGCTTGTAGGTTGTAGTAGGAGCTTTTGTGAGATGACAACTTGATGTGACATTCTTCTATTTGAGTAATAAAGACTTCTATGCAATTTTTGTTGGAGCCTGCTCTTTTTATCCTGAATTCTCAGATTGCAGATTTGTGTAGAGTGGGCCTAATATATTTGTTGTTTTAATCCACTGTACATGTTGTGTTTGCACTCTTGAATTTACATCCTTCAATTTATGCTCGTACAAAACTGAAATTTCGATAGGCAGATACTAAAGTTCAGTCCTGTTGTTAGGATTTTTTAATTCTCTGAGGGTATTCTCTTGTTTTCAATAGTATTTTCATATTTCTGCATCACAGCTCATCTCTTCCATTTCATTCTGCTATAATAAAAAAATCATTTCTAGTATAGTTTAGTTTATATATGCTTTTTACTTAATTGATATTTTATTTTATTTTATAGGAGAAGTACTTAGCAATCTCAATTCACACTCCCTTTATATTCACATTGTTGTATATGTGTGGTTGTTGGACATTATCTCATCTTTATATTATCTTTGAGTGAAGACTTGTGTATCACAATTCACATGTTAGAATTGACAATCATGAATCAACAGGTTGCATTTTTGTGTTGTATGACCTTAAGTTGTTGTTTCTATTTAGTCTTGTAGCAAGTGTCTTCATAGAAAACCCTGCAACCATAATTATGGCTAAGGAAAATAAACTTCCTGTGTCCAATGGTTGAAAAGCATGACAAATTAGATCTCAAAGATGAAGATAGTTCAATACAGAGAATGTGACTGAAATTCTCCAAAACAATACTTGTAGCCAAGTATTATATCATTTTCAGGGAAAGCCAATAAACTCAATAAAATTTTGTAGGCAAAAAATAATGTAGAAGCCAACACACATGGCCTTGGAAATTTTAAAGTCTAATATTTGCCGGGATAAAGCTAGGAAAAATAACCTTTTCCCAATTGTAAATCGTTCTTGTGAGATAAATGTCATGAATTAAAAAGACACAGTAAAAGGAAGTATGGAATTGGTTTGTTGACCTGTCATTTGAGTAAATACTAAATGCCCTAGCAATATTCTTATGGGGCTAAGCCAAATGTCTACGTAATACTTATTGGAAACCACTACTTTTAATGCATTCACCCTTCAAAGGATTTATCATCACATGACTCCAATGGTTATTCTTGTTGAGCCTATGCTCCCCTGTAATCTTCATGGGTATACACAAACTATTAGATATTCTAATGTATATCAAGGATTCAGTGGAATATTGCAAGATCCAAAGATGGGCACAAGTTAGACAAGGAAACAATCTCAAATCCTAGAAATGAAAAAGTTCAATGATATTCAAAGGAATGACTCAGAAGAGAGATTGCAACAGTGGAGACACAAGTCTTTAACATCTCCGGGACTATAGAAATATTAATGCCAATGCTAGAGAACAAGATCCTTTGAGGGCTCAGTGGATATAATATGGATGATGGCTGTCTCTGGATAAAGAAGAGAGAGAGACCAGGTTCTAATAACAGATATCACCAGTCTCTATTTAAAATGGATGCCTAGACACCAAGACCTATCAAGGTGAGATGAATGCTATAAAATTAAATCATTGGTTGCAACAATTAAAATTTAGAAGTTTACTTCATTGGGGTAGCATCGGATGTGCAAAAATGGCATTCCTCATGTTCCCATGAAACCATCTCCCCATTGGTTCGTAGGACACTAGCCTATGATCTGCAGAATTATCTAGGAAAAATTTTGTACAAAAATTGCAACTAGAGGCAGTTCTAGCCCTCACAGAACTGAAACAGGGAGACTCTATATGTGGTTGTAACTGTTCTATATGTATCACACTAATATGGATATCAATCAACTAATGGATCACTAAGGTAATTACACCATTAGCCTAGACTAAAAGGGGGGCATATTTTTCAAAGGTGATTCTAGAACTATATATTGACAAGACCTTGAAAAAGGTTTTGTTAGATTACATAGTTGTTATAGTTTTAAGGTCAAGTAATTAAGCTAAGAGTTGGCATCAATAGAACTGAAATAAACCAAGAGAAAGGTGTGAACAGAAGTTTGAAATAGTCTCTAACTTGGTGTTGTGAAATGACTTTGTTTCATATAAAGATTAGGTGTTGTTCCTATCATAATAAAATCCTATATGAATTTACCTTGTCAACGGTTAGAGTGCTTTCCATTTGACAACATACCTCATGTATACACTGAATTGACACAATGATACACATTATAGTGAAAAAACATAGTGATCGTACAATTGTCAACATATGATAGTAATTCTCGCTGCAATCTCATTGTGCATAGGTTGAATAAATTCAAGAACCAAAGGTAGTAACCTAATCACTGACTTTGAATTATATTTTGTACATATTGTTGACAAACCTCTCATTGCAATTATGAACCAAAACATAGTGCCATAACACTTACCTTATGTGACCCTGAAATATTGATTTGTGCATCAAATTTGTGGACATTTAAGTATGCTACAGACCTAAGTACATAGGAAACTAGAGTGACCTCAAAAAACTCGAAATTATAATAGATAATTTACCAACTATAAGCCACTAAACACACAAATAGACTACAAAAAAGTCTATTTCTTTAGAGAGATATACAAATTATCTAAAAAAATAGGTGCAAAAAACATATGAAATGACTCTTTAACCTTATATACTCAACCTTCTATGAATCAACATATTCAACCTTCTACATATTTACTTCTATAAATTTATATTTTTTAAAATTTTGTTGACCTTTTCTCCATGCTAAAACTTTGTAAAAAATGATTCTCTACCATGCCTTCCTACTCACCCCCTAAGTTGGATTCTATGCTTCTCATTTATTAAAATTGTTTACAAGTATTTCATATAAAAAAAGGCAGGTCACATGTGCATCATCCACAAGAACAACTCAAAAAAAACATGACATGGCTTGGCTTAAGCCAAAATAGCCAGATATTAGATATTAAGAACCTTTACGATTATAATTCCATAAATCACCTAAAAATCATAGAATTAACACAACAAAGGGAAAACAATTAACACAACAAAGGGCAAACGATAAGAGCTTGATTAAAAAAAAACCAATAAGAAACCATGTTCATTATTGGAGGTTGTTATCCATAATCATCCAAAGATTGAGTGATCTATGTGAACATGCTATATATGCTCCCATCCATCATGGGCACGATCTAGGGTTTAGGCCCTTCACAAATAGCGAAGGCCAAAGCTAGGAATTGTTTTACTATTTGGTGCAACAATGGTTAACTCCTCCCATGCTTGTAAACCTCTTTTTTGATGTGGTAGTGGGGCCTACCATCCCCTTTGTATGACTTGCAATTTCAAAGAAAAAATTATTAAATAGTTCTTTGATCACTTGTTCTATCTCAACCTAAACCTTTTAACTTTATATTGTTATATTTGTTTGCATAGTTATATAAAAGGCCATGCTAACATGCATGCCATTATACCATGAAAATACTTAGCATAAAAAAAAAACATTATTGCAACCTTTCTATTTTTAAAAGAAATAAATATCAAAAAAACAAAAAACAAAAAACGCATTTCATATCAAAATATCAAAAAGTTTCAAATATCCAATTTTTTCATTTCCCTCCCAAAGTCAAAATATCAAAAATTTTCAAATATCAATTTTTTCATTTCCCACTGTCGGAGGGTTTGTCCACAGGAAGGGGGTCGGGTGCTTCAATTCTTTCCATAGAACGAATCTGAACAATATTCCCGGTCGAGGGCCCATCCCTAAAGCCTCCATCTCTCTTAGAAAATTCATAATACTTCTAGACAAGAACTCTAATTGCTGTAATCAAGGTCATCCGCTCGCTCACCAGAGGCCAAAGATTTGATCTAGGGTCTCCCAAGAAGTTCAAGGAGGGCGCTGGTAACGAATAGGCCGAGGAGGTTTCTGGCTAAGACACCATTGTCTAATTCTTTTCAAGGTTCAATCTCCTGAAAAAATGTAATAATTTACTGTGGGTTTAATATATGGGTTTTGTATTTTATGGATCCAGTTTTGTTTGTTCCTGGATTCATGTTTTTTTTTTTTAATGATAGTAACGGCTAGATTTTTATTTAAGATTTGGAAAAACAGTTGTCAAGGACTTTAACAGGGCCATTCTTTACTTTCGTGCTATAGCTTTGGCTTTCGCTTTTAGCTTCTGATAAATATGCTAATGAGATTACATTGCGTTTGCAGGTAGTGACCATGGCTTGGCTGTTCACTTGATCTGGTTTCAGAATGGTTTCTTGTTTTTTCTATTTGATTGCCTGCTGCGCTTTAGTTTTTTTTCCCAACTTGCAGAGCGTGACCCATCACACCGGGCATTCACTACAACCATCAACATAGCTGAGTCTACCTTTAATTCGTTGTTTGATTTCTTTTTGTTTGCTTGACGGGTTCTTACTATATGCTCCAGTCTGCCAAGAGAGATCCCAACAATGCAGGATTTGCTTGCCCCTTCAGAATAGCTTGTAGCAGCGACCATCATGCTACCAAAACTGGCATTGATGAGGCCCTCGTGCACCCCCTAGCGCCAACCCAGCAGATTGAAGATTGAACAGAGGACGAAGACAGAGGAGTTACGCTTTGTATTTTTTCCTGTAGAAGAATCTGAGTCTCCAAAAAAATGTCTGTCCATTTTGGTCCATTCCCGAAGATATGGGTGCTGGTGGGAGTTTTGATATGATCAATATTCTTAGAAAGGATATTGAATAGACAAAGACCTAGAAAACAGACATGATGAATCTCATCATGGAATAGAATGCACAGATAAGGCAAATGGAAATTGAGCCGGAGAAGATGATAAAAGAAAAGTAGCATAATGCAAATATAGTTATGATTCCATTGGATGTTGTACCCCTTACAACCATTCCTACAACAACAGCTACAAGATCCACTACACCTACTACACAGTCAAATGATGGTGGTGAACAATTGAATAAAGAAGTTGAAATATATCAATTCAGACAGAGGAAATCAAAAAGTTGTAGGACTAGGTCAAAGCATTATAGGAACAAAAGATAAGGAGTGAGGCTTTACATTCTGCTGAATCATAGAGAGCTTAGAAACTAATTGAAATATTGCAAAAATGCGAAAGGGAATCAGTAATTGGACAGACCTTGTCACAAGCCAAGGAAATCATTTGGATTGATCAGAACTGGATCATGGACCAGAATGATAGCTCAAAATTCAAATTTTTCAGAAGTGCACCAAACCTAAGTGACCGGATAGAAATTTTCTTCCTGATTTCGGCACGGTGAACGGTTCAAAAATCCAACACCGTATGAAGAAGTTATCACAGTTTGAAAAGTCCAGTAAACTACAAAAACTGGACTTTGACCAAGTTTGACTTGGAATTTTTGGGAAATTAAAAAAATATTATTTCAGGGAATATTCATGGAATATTCCCCAAAATATTCCTAGAATATTCCTTGGAATATTCCCCAAAATTCCTTATGGTCCAATCAGTGATGGCCACTTGGTAATGTATTATTGGTCAATGGGAGCACATGTTTTAAATTGGGTCAATTGCAGAGCAACACGTGGCAAGCCCTGAGGCCGCCACGTGTCCCTAGGACCATGTATTTAAATTACATTGGAGTTTCGGAGGGTTGACCCCGAGACCTCCCCGCTGCACGCGAATTCTCTTACTGTCTCCCCTATGCAATAGTTTTTAACCATGTTAGAACTCCACGTATAATTAACTATTGGTGTTTTTCGCGTTGGGGGAGTGGAGGGGCTAGCCCTTCCCATATGTCCAAGAGCCCTTGACCTTATTTTAAAGCTTATCTGTGCAATTTCACAACACAGTACACCAACCGTATGTTAATGTTTCACATGGCTATGTTAGGGCCAATGGTTTCGGTAGTTCCGACTATTTAGTTAACTGTTAATCATAATCGTAGGAAATTCGGGTTGCATATGCCCACTTCAACGGCTAATTTTAAATACTACTAGATTTTATAGCAGGTTAACTGGTGGAAGCCACCAAAAATATGGATTTTCCACTTTTAACTGGCGTTAACTCCAGTCCTCCACATTTAGTGGAGCTGATGTAGGAGACACTGGGAAAAAAGTTGTTTTGGCTCTATATGGAGCTATATTCGCCCAATTTTGGATTTCCAATAGTCATTTTAGACTATATCAAACATTCTAGACTCAATGGAGTAGGTTTCAAAGCCATAAGATAGCTTCTAAGAAGGTTTTTTCATTAGTGAAGTTCAAGGGGCCACTAGGGGGCAATGACAATTTGAGGCCTAGCCAGAGGAGCTAGAGGTCTTTTTCAACAATCCAATAGTCAATTTTGGATATTTTAGATGATTTGAAACTAATGAGATGGTTTTCAAAGCCTGTATAGGACTTTAGAAAGCTGAGAAGCTTCAGTAAAGTTCCAGGGGCCTTCAGTGCTAGCTTTTTCCTGTTGCAGTTTAGGGCCTAGCCAGGGCACCTAGAGACCGTCGGCAACGAACCAATAGTCATTTATGACTGTAATCAGAATTCTAAATCCATTTATGGAGGTTTTAGAATACTTTTAGGAATTATAGAGTTCGAGAACCCATCATAGAATTTTTTAGTGACCCTAGTGCCAGGGGGTCCCGACAGGTATTGGAGGCGAATTCAGAGCAACTGGAGGCCATTTTCAGTGAAAAAATAGTCTATACTGACTAAATTTGGCATTATGAATCCATTTAATGGGTTTTTAGATCCATTTCATGACTTCTAGAGCTGAAGAAGATGAAGGCAAATTTTGGGCAGCCTTGGGCAAACTGTGGAGGAAGGCCTAGTTCGGGGATGCAGTTCTCATTTTGAGAAAATTATCAGTCGATATGTGGTGTCTGATATGTGATGAAGATAGTATGTGTGGTTTTAGGGACAGAAACAAAATTATAAAGGAGTTAGTGCCATGGAGAAACTCAGTGTAGCTCAGTGCACTGACAAAAGGAATCAAGTCTAAGGGAGCCTAAAGCTGTTTGCAGAGTGATGACAGCCATGACAGGGATATAGATGGTATTATAATCCCTTTGTATCAGTTCAATATCCATTGGAGTTAAGTGTGGAACTTGTAAAAGAAACTTTACCATAATCCCAAAGGTCCAAGTCAAGATGACAAAATTCAAAGGAGACGTAGCCAACGATATTCGAGTGAACTCATAGATTAATTTTGTTTTTATGTGTGGATTTTTTATTACTGAATTATGTTGCTGTTATATATGTTAAATTTAAGCAAGAACAAATGGACTTAAGACAATTAAATATTTAAAAATCATACACCTCTTTCAAGTAATAATTCCGCAAATGTCAAGTATAAGATAGATATTTTATTTGTATAACTAAGTGGGAGGTTCTTGAAAAACATAACAAGTTATCCAACCCATTTTCAGATCAGGTTGGTATCAGAGAACTTTTTTTCTTGATTGACATAGCAATAGCTTGCTTGTATAACTTGAAAGGTGTTTAAATAGTGCAAAATATTGATTGTTTTACTGTTTGAAAACTGACTTTTATTTGAGTTCGCTGGAGGTGAAGGGAGAGCTACTGATAGCTAAGTCTAGGAGAGGACAAGAGGGAAGAAGGGCTAAAGGCATCTTCCTTACCGAAAGAACCTCAAGGCCATCCTTGAAGGAAAAACCCTTTGTTTGGCTGCTTGAATAAGAGCTTGTCTGTACAACCATTTTGTTAAAAATCTTTGTCATTTGTTTTGAAAGCTTTGTGAACTTTGTTGAAGTTATTTAGTTCATTTTCATAATGAAAACTTCTTCAAGTGAGGTTTAAAAGTCCTTCTCCTTCACAATATTCTTCAATGAAGACATGAAGTGTGACTTCTACATATTGAAGGACATGGTGCATATTATGTTTGAAGATAGAAGAAAAAGCACTGTACTTTGTGAGAAATTGATTGCTATGAATCAAGAGAAGGAATAAATTCTTCAAAGATTGCATGATATGGAGATGTAGCTCCATAAAGCTCAAGAATATTTGACCAAGAACATGTGTGAAGCATAGGTAATCCACTCTAATTTGTCTTCAGTTTCCTCTTCAGAGAGATGTGTTGGTTCTTTTGAAAAGCACACTAGAGGTATAAGGTCCAAGTTAATGTTTAAAATGGGCTATGAAGTCAAGGGTTTAGGAAAGCATGCACAAGGCATGGTTGAACCCCTTTTGGTTGACGAACGACCTAAGAAATTCGGTCTTGGTTATGTGTAATTTAAAGGCAAAGAATCCAAAGCCATGAAGGCATGTGAGGCAACTTCAAAGAGAACTTTTGTTCCAACTTCTAATATACAAACATGTCAAGTTTGTTTCCAAGATGATTTCCATTGCTTTAAGCCTTTTTTGTAGCAAAAATATTGTAGACATGCAGCTTATGGCGAGCATGTGAGTTCGGACAGTTTTCAAGACAAGAACGATGATGTTAATCTGAAAATGAAAGCTAGAGCCTCTACTAGTCCATCTCCTCAAGAAGGAAAAAAGGATGGACATGCAAAGCAGCACATGAGGTATAATTCTTCCCATGGTCAAGTTGATTATGTTTCTGCAAGACATGATAATTATGCATGCTTAAAAGGAAGAAAGATTTGTTGTGCATATTGTGGTCTATTTAACCATGATGTTTTGAGATGCTGGATGAGGAAGAAGGCATAGAGGAAGTAGATGAAGCAAAGGCAACTTTCAAATAAGGTGCATAATATTTTCACATATTGCTAGAAGAGGGGACATGTTGTTTCCCAATATTGGACATTGCATCCAACGACTCGTCCCAAGCACATGTAGCAAGAGGATAGAACGACTAGCGAAAGTGGAACCAAGGATTCCATTATTGATGTGAGAATGGATGTTTCACATGAAGAAGATTTGCAACAACAAAAGTCACCATGGAAGTGGCTAGGTAAGAAGTGGTTGGATTTCTTAACATAGTAGGACATACTCATTTTTACATATGAAAATTCCGGTTGTATGCATGTATTTTATGCTGTAATCTCTCGTTTTTTTCAGCCACCTTGCATAAATGATCAAGGCAGAGATGTTCAACTACCTTCTGCAAATTTCTCACCAAAAATTTCTAAGTGAGTGCAAGGAAGATAGTTCTTGACAGGAGGACAAGGCATCCAGGAAGGGAAGTGTCGACTACCTTCAAGTTGTGGTTCAAGGGAACTAGCCATGTAAGGCAAGTTTTTGTAGGATGAAAAGAAGAGGGCTTTTTACTCTCATCTACTGTACAGATCAGTATATCAGTCTTTTTGGGTCCAAAATATTCCCAATGGGGAGGTGTGATCAGAACTGGATCATGGACCAGAATGATAGCTCAAAATTCAAAGTGTTTGGAAGTGCACTGAACCTGAGTGACCGGATAGATCTCGTCTTCCTGATTTCGGCGCCATGAACTGTTCGAAAATACGACACCGTATGAAGACATTATCACAGTTTGAAAAGTCTAATAAACTGTAAAAACTGGACTTTGACCAAGTTTGACTTGGCATTTTTGGGAAATTAGAAAAATAATATTCCTAGAATATTCCCCTAAATATTCCCCAAAATATTCCTTATGGTCCAATCAGCGATGGACACTTGGAAATGTATTATTGGTCAATGGGAGCACATGTTTTAAATTGGGTGAATTACAAGGCGACACGTGGCCAGCCCTGAGGCCACCACATGTCACTAGGACCGTGTATTAAAATTATGTTGGAGTTCTAGAGGGTTGAACCCGAGACCTCCCCACTACATGTGAATTCTCTTACCGTCTCCCCTATCCAATAGTTCTTAACCATGTTGGAACTCCGCGTATATTTAACTTTAGGTGTTTTCCGCATTGGGGGAGCGGAGGGGCCAGCCCTTTGGGCCATCCCCTCCCATACGTCCAAGACCCTGTGAACTTGTGTTAAATCTTATTCGTGTGGTTTCACAACACAGTCCACCAACTGTATGTTAACGTGTCACATGGCTATGATAGTGCCAATGGTTTCGGTAGTTCTGACTATTTAGATAACCGTCAACCATAACTGTGGGAAACCCGGGTTGCATATATCCAGTTCAACGACTAAGTTTAAATGCTAGCAGCTTTTCTGGCGGGTTAACTGGCGTAAACGACCAAAAATGTGGATATGCCACTTTTAATTCGAGTTAACTCCAGTCCTCCACATTTAGTGGAGCTAATGTAGGGGACACTAGGCAAAAAGTTGTTTTGGCTCTATCTAGAGCTAGATTCGCTAAATTTTGAAGTGAAAATAGTAAATATCAACTATTTCCAACATTACATACTCAATGGAGTAGGTTTCAGATCCATAAGAGAGATTCTAAGCAGTTTTTTGCATCAATGAATTTCAAGGGACCACCAGGGGACAACAACAATTTGAGGCCTAGCGAGAGGAGCTAGAGGTATTTTTCAACAATCAAATAGTCAATTTTGGATATTTCAAATGTTATGAAACTAATGATATGGTTTTTAGATCTTGTATAGGACTTTAGAAAGCGAAGAAGCTTCAGTATAGTTCCAGGGGCCATTAGTGCCAACTTTTGCCTGCAATAGTTCAGGGCCTAGCTAGGGCTGCTAGAGACCATATGCAGCAAACCAATAGTAATTTATGATTTTAATAAGCATTTGGAATACAATTTTGAAGGCTTCATAAGCTTTTTAGGACTTCTAGAGGTCGATAACCCATCAGAGAAGTTTTCAGTGACCCTAGTGCCAAGGGGTGCCGACAAGTGTTGGAGGCGAAACTGGAGGAGATGGAGGCCATTTTCAATGAAAAAATAGTCTATCCTGACTAATTTTTGCATTATGAATCCAATTAATTGGTTTTAAAAGAAATTTTATGACTTCTAGAGCTCTAGAAGCTAAAGAGAAGTTTTGGGCAGCCTTGGGCAAACCATGGAGGAAGGCCTAATTTTGGGATGCAGTGCTCGTTTTGAGAAAATTATCAGTCAATATTTGGTGTATGATGTGTGCTGAAGAAAGTGGGTGTGTTTTCAGGGACAAAAAAAAAATTCTGAAGGACCATTGAGAAGCTCAGTGTAGCTCAGTGCCCCCACAGAAGGAATCGAGTCTAAGGGAGCCTAAAGCTGTTTGTAGAGTGATGACAGCCATGGAAGGGATATAGATGGTATTCTAAGCCCTTTGGATCAGTTTAGTATCCATTGGAGTTAAGTGTGGAACTTGTAAAAGAAACTTTACCATAATACCAAAGAGCCAAGTCAAGATGACAAAGCTCAAAGGAGACGTAGCCCACGATATTCGGGCGAACTCCTAGATTAATTTTGTTGTTATGTGTGGATGTTTTATTGCTTAATTATGTTGTTGTTATACATGTTAAATTTAAGCAAGAAAAAATGGACTTAGACACTTAAACAATTAAAAATCATACACCTCTTTCAAGTAATAATTCTGCAAATTGTCAAGTATAAGCTAGATCTTTTATTTGTATAACTGAGTGGGAGGTTCTTGAAAAACATAACAAGTTATCCAACCCATTTTCAGATCATGGACAAATATCATGAATTCAAAATCTGAAATATGGCCCTATATCCAGATCATCTTTGAGTAGAAATATTTGATCAAAAGAGAAACATAGGCTATAACAAAGATTAAACAAGAGTTGGGTGAAATGTTTGCAACAACAACAAATATCATCAAATTCCTAAATTATAAGAACAAGTATGAACTATATGATTTAGGAGTTGATGATAGAATAGAAACCATTTTGAAGGTGAAGAAGATTCTTACCAAAATTAATCTGGTTGTTAAGTTATAAGAGAAGTGCCATAACTTGGAGATAGCAGTGAAAACTTTTTTTACCAGAATTGAGCCTCTCACTCAGAATGGGCTACCTAGTCTATTTGTAATTAATGACAAGTTAATTAATTATGAGGATTATATTAGAAATTTGAAAGAGGTAGCCCAAGATAACTCTAAATTTGCAATCATCAAAGGAAGCATGGCAAGCAGAGCATTTTTGAAAGCCATGGGTAATGATTTCTTCATCCAACATGAAGCAAATCATATTTTTGTGGTAAGGCCCACATTTTCCAGATATACCGAGGTTGGTGAAATTTACCGGAAGTTAATAAAATTAACCTTTCTAGATGAATATAGGTGGGATAAAATTTGTGAGTTACGAGATTGAGTAGTAATTCAGATGCAGTTAGAACACAGGCCAACACATCAGCCAACACATCAGCTAGAAAAACACATGAATAGGCCTATTCAACAACTAACTCCTCCAAAATAGAGACACCTCTCCACGCTATTGTCTACCATGCCTATTATTTTGTAGAAGATTGATTTTATTTTTTAGGATAATGCCAATAATACACTTTTGGTTGAGACATTGATTTTGTAAATAACTTTGTAATTTAGTGTATAAATACTTCATAGTTTGAAGTATTACAGGTTGATTGTTGAGTATAATTTTCTCTAAGTATTTTAATTTTCTTGTTGCTGGAAGCATCAATAATACATGCACATTATTCTCATGATTCATGTGGTGTACAAATTGGTGATGTTTTTCTTTTGTTAATGTATTATTCATTGTTTTCTTTCTCTATTATTTTTGAAAATCTTAATTACATAACAACAACTGTGATGAATAGGATATGTTATAAAGAGCACCCTATTATGGTTGTTTGTAATTTATGTGTTTTCTCCTAAATTCAAATTAAGGAATACTTCATTTCTCCTTAGTTTATATTGAACTTTACATTTATTTTGTTTCATAATTCATTTAAAAACCTGAAAGATCCAACTAGTACAACCAAGCTTGCCCTGTGAAAATACTTCAAAGTTTGATGCATATCTAGTTAATCTTTAGAATCCATAGCCCAATGGAATTATAAAAACTTATTCAACCAAACAATCCAAATAAAATCACAAACAAACAATCAGTACAGTAATAACTAGCCTAAAATTCACATAAAACATAGTTAAATTTTGCAGAGAGATCCCTCTCTGAAGCTAGCAGGGCTAGATCCTAGCTTACAAAGCAGTATTGATGTTGTCCTCTGTGTTTATTCTCACAATATCATAAATTTCAGAATGATAACATAGTGGCGACCATGCAGGGGAAAGATTGAAAATATTGTATTTTTCTTCAAATTCATTGCCCTGGTTAAGAAAAGTGTATGATAGGAATATTTCAAGAGATTGTTTCCTTTTAAATTTTGTAAATAATAAGTGTGTGTGTCCCTTAGATTTTAAATCTGGCTCCCAAAGGAGCTTACTCTAGATCTCATCTTGATCCAAAGCCTGTAGCTATTGTTGATGATCCTGAAAAACTGCTGAGAAGAAAAATTATAGCTGAGAGCCAAGGAAGTAGTAGTCCTCCCCATACGGTAGATTCTCTTCCAAAGGATTTTTTTACCCTACAAGATATTGAATTTGATTTAACTTTGGAACATAGCTTGTTTAGAACTAAGTCAGCCAACTGGGTAGATCAAACTGTGGTAGATTAATCTACGTTAAGACATCATTTTATTGAAGTACAATATGCCCAACCTAATCTTGACCTTCAAATCCTTCAAAATTTTGATAAATTGCAAGGTTTAATTTCAGGTATTGACCTTTATTTTCATGAGGCATATGTCCAAAAATCTCTTGAGCTCTTTTCCCTAACTTCTTTTTCAGTTTCATCTAACTCGTCACAATCCGTTCATCCAAAATCATCCAGTCCTACCCCTTCTGTAGTTTCTACTACTACCCCTGTAATTTCTCATCAAGCAACTCAAACCTCATCTTCTTCCCAATCCTCACCTTCACCAAAAAATCAAACTTTAGTTCAGCCTCCACCTCTGATTCAACCTCCACTTCTGATTCAACCTCCACTTCTGATTCAACCTCCACCTTTCATCCAACAGCCACCTTTAATCAATCCACATGTTGTTAATCCTCATATACTTATAATGACAACCAGATATGCTCCACTTTTTCTTTAAGATCCTTTGGAAAACATGCCTTAGGACTATCAAACTAGGACTCCACAGTTTGATGGAACTGGACTTATCACTGCTCAACAACATGTAGATAGGATGAATGATAGTTTCGACCTTCAGGAAGTAGATGAGGAAAATTCCAAAATGAGGTTGTTTTCACAAAGTCTTACGAGAGAATTTAGGAAATTGTTTAAATCCTTGCGAACTGATAGGATCAATGATCTCCTTGCGTTCCATCTGTCATTCCTTAATAGATGGGAAGTTAAAAATAACCAGCTTCAGATTCTATCAGAATATGAAAGCATTAGGAAGGAACATGGGGAAAGTGTCTAGGATTATTGCACTAGATTCAATAGTGTTTATAATGCAATTCCTGCAAACATTAAACCACCACAAGGTCTAGCCTTAATAAAATTCCCAGATGGCTTTGAGGCATACATGTCTTATCAGCTGAGAGAGAGAAACTCTTCAACATTATAAGAAATGAAAAGAGATGTAGTGAGTGTAGAAGCCAATTTGTTAGTAAAATGGTCTAGGATAAGAACTCAAATAAGAGTGACCATGAAAGAATAAACCTCAACTTCTTCTGCTGATGCAAAAATAGATTCTTTAGTTAGAAAAGTAGAAAGAATTATGGAAAGGATTAATCTAACAGATAGGGCTACTCCAAGATAAAACCAACCTGCACTTCAAAACTATATTCGAAATGTTAGAATAAATCCTCCCCAAATCCAACAGAGGGAAAAAAGGGAACTAGATCAAAAAATTAGACCTCCATTTCAGGAGAATTATGCTTATGATGATGGGGAAATTGTAGAAGAGGTAGAAGATAACCAAATAAACTTGATGGGTATTAATGATGATGAAACAATTTTTCTCACTCAAGAATAACAACATACTTTTAAACTTTCCCAAACTAAGCTTGATTCAGAGGAATAATATGATTACAAATAGGGATTTGAAAATGTTATTATGGAAGTCCATAGGAAATATAACCTTACGAGTAAGAAGACTTCAGACACCCCCCAAAAAAATAATTCTGAGAGTCCTTCAAAGAGAAATTATGATACTGTAGTTAGGAAAATCACAGATAATTTTGCTAAGAAAACTACTGATAATTCTGGCAAGAAGATAGTACAAACTCCTGCCAAAAATATAGTTGATAATGCTTCTAAAACTACTCAAACTGATATCCCAACCACTAGTCAGCAAAAAGAACCTGTATCAAAAGAAACTACTGATAAATCTGATTTTCTGAACCTGAGTAAGATTCAAACATCATTCAACATTGAGAATGAACTAGAAAAAATAAAAATTCCCATTCCTCTAACGGAGTTGATGAAAAAAAAGATATAGATATCTCAAGTGATGAAAGCTCTAAACATAGGGGAAAACACAAAAACTATTAATTTGAATGATGATCAGCCTGAACTCTTATTTGGGCCAGAAGTTGATGTAAAACCTCAAGAAGGAGGTGTTCATCCATTCTATGTTAGTCTAAATGTTCATGATAATATTTCCCATAATGCTATGTTAGATTCAAGTGCTTTGCACAATTTAATGCCCAAACCTGTTATGGGAAAACTAGGACTTGACATTACGATACCTTATAAAGATTTATCTTCATTTGATTCCAGCAAAGTAAGATGACTAGGTCTCATCAAAGATCTATGTGTTACTTTAGCTCAAATCCTAGACAAAATTCCAGTAATGGATATAGCGGTTGCAGATATACCCCATAAGTATGGCATGTTGTTGTCACGCTCATGGGGAGAAAAGTTATAAGGAACCCTACAAATGGATATGACCTTTGCTACCATACCAGTGTTTGGTCAGCAAAGAATATTATATAGGGAAAATTTGATGAAATTCATGGTGAGTATTCAGGATAAACCACACATTATCCTCTTTACTCTGTCCACTTAGATTTAGACTCTTTAATTCTTTATAATGATGGAGATATCAATACTCAGGTTACCAATGCAAAAATTGCTATTTGTGAAATAGATGAAAGTCAGACACAAATATTGGAACAAAAAACTCAGCTTGAACCTCTTTGGAACATGAGCTTTGATGGATATTGTAGTAGATAGGGTTATGGAGTAGGAGTGTTGGTTTCAAACACAGGAAACAATCATGCCGAAGGTCATTCATACAAGTTAAATTTTCAACGTACTAATAATATAGTTGAATATGAAGCACACTTATTTTAGGATTGCAATTTTTGAAAAAAATGGGTGCCAAAATAATTTCCATTCATGGGGATTCTGAGTTAATTATAAAACAAATTAAAGGAGAATAGTCTGCAAAACACCCTAGATTGTGAGCATACAAAAATGTTGTGCTTGATTTTATAGAAAGCTTTGTGGAATATGATCTTTCTACAATTCCTAGAAATCAGAATATCCTTGCAAATAGTCTGGCTTTTTCAGCCATCACTTGTGAAATGCCTCACCCAATTGAAAATATACAATGGAAGCGAAACATTGACCAGCTGTACTAGAGAATATGAGGTATTGGAAAGTGTTTGGAAATGATAAATAAATTGAAAACTTTCTGAACTCTAAGGATGAATATGAAGAATATATTATAGATTTAGAGTGTGAATTAGAAGATCAAATAGTTATACTTTCTAATGTAGAAAAACACTTAGATAAATCATATGTAAATATTCATGTAGATAAAGTTGTAAATAAATTAGAATTGCATGAAATTGATCCAGAGAAAGAAGAGTTTGAAATACTTCAGTTAAAGGATAATGTTTTACCTAGAGGTTTAGTTCCATTATAAGAATTGTTTGATTTCAATGATGTAGCTAAGAAGCCTAATATTGAGCCCATAGGGGCATATGTAGAAGAGTGCAATATAGGTAGTGAAACAAATCCTAAAATGATAAAAAAGTCCAAGTCAATGCCAACTTCTCAAAAACAAAAATACATTTCTTTATTAAAATAATTAATTGATTTCTTTGCTTGGAGCTATGAAGATCTCAAGGATTACGATACTGGTATTATACAACATAAAATCCCAATTAAAGAGCATCAGAAACCATTTAAACAAAAACTTCGAAGAATAAATCCAGTTCTGATCCCTCTGGTTGAGAAAGAAATTAAAAATATGTATGATACTAAAATCATAGTTTCTCTTAGGTACTCTAAATGGGTTTCCAACATAGTATCAACTTGGAAGAAAACAAGAGAAATAAGATTATGCATAGATTTTATAAATCTTAATAACATCTCACTAAAAGACAACTACCCTTTTCCAAAAAATGATCACATATTACAGAAGGTAGTTGGATCTAGTAGGATTTATTTATTAGATTGTTTCTCCGGCTACAACCAAGTCTTAGTTCACCCTGATGACTAGGACAAAACAACTTTCACTACTCCATGGGGCACCTTCATGTATGTGAAGATGCCCTTTGGGTTTATGAATGTTGGAGCCACATTTCAAAGAGAAATGGATATTACCTTTGCTGATGAAATTGGCGAGTTTATTGTGATCTATCTAGATGACATTACTGTTTGTTCCACAACATATGAGGAACATTTGTTACACTTGAGAAGAGTGTTTGAGAAATGAAAAAGGTTTGGAATTTCACTAAATCCTAAGAAAACACTTTTTGGCCTTGAAGAAGGAAAACTTCTAGGTCATATCATATCTAAAGGTGGTATTAGGATTGATCCCAGTAGGATTGAAGCTATTTTGAAAATAAATCATCCTAGAAAAATTAAGGAACTTCAATCATTTATTGGCAAGATAAATTTCCTAAGAATATTCATTCCCAACCTAGTAGAACTTCTCAGAAATATAAAAAATATGATGAAAAGAGATTCAGAAATAAGATGGAACATTGAAGGTAGGCAATCATTTGATCAAGTTAAACACGCATTGACAAGAGCACTAGTCCTGATCATTCCAAATTCACTAAAGATTTTATAATATTTTCATTTTCATCTAAACACACTGTTATAGTTTTCCTTTTACAAAAAAGCAATGAATGATTTTAAAAACCCTTTGAATTCTTTAGTAAGGCTTTAAGGGATGTTGCATTGAAATATAACATAATGGAAAAACAATTCTTTGCATTAATAAAAGAAATAAAATATTTCAGAGTGTATATCTCTATTCCCATATAATTTCTTATGTACCAAATCCTATGGTCAAGAATATTTTAACTCAAAATGGACCAGATGGTAAAAGAGGAAAACATATTTCTATCATTCCTGAGTACGACATAGAAATCAAACCCACTAATATTATCAAAGGGAAAGGACTAGAAAAATTGATGGCTGAGTCTAACTTTCATGCATTGGATATCAACTTTGTTGCTACATTATATGATCAAGAGGACCAGGTGAATCCACAAATTGGTGAGGCTTTGATGACCTCACCTTGGTATGAAGACCTCATTTTTGTTTTATTCAATTTAAATTCTCCTCCTGGTTTAACTAAAACAAAGGCTAGATTTCTAAAGTTAAAAGTAGTAAAATTTTGCATCATAGATAAAGTTTTATACTGGAAATATGTTGGTGGTATTTTACTAAAGTATTTATTGAAAGATGATGCTGAAAGAACCATGCAGGAATTCCATGAAGGTGATTGTGGTGGACATCTATACTGGAAAAACATTGCTAACAAGATCATTAGATCTAGTTTTTACTGGCCTGCCGTTTTCCCTGATGTCCATAAGAAAGTAACCTCTTGCCACAAATGCCAAATATTTGAGGGAAGAAGAAAACTATTACCTCTGTCTCTAAATCCCATATCTGTTGAAAGTCCTTTCCAACAATGGGGGTTGGATTTCATTGGAGAAATCCATCCACAATCCTCCACCCACCACAAATGGATCCTCATATCCACTGATAACTTCACCAAATGGATTGAAGCCACACCTTCCAAATTAGCCACTGATCCTATTATTATTAAATTTCTGGAAACCAATATCCTGTTTAGATTTGGTTTTCCAAATAAGCTCATTATAGATAATGCTGGAGCCTTTAAATCCAAGAAATGATAGTTTTCTGCAGTAAATATCATATTGATTTGGGACATTAAACTGCTTATTACCCTCAGGGTAATGGGTTAGCTAAATCCTCAAATAAGAGTTTGGTCAAAATTATCAAGAAGCTTCTAGAAGATAACAAAAAGTCATGGCACAAAATTTAATTAATGCACTTTAGGCTTATAGAATTACTACAAAGAAATAAATTGGCATGTCACCATACCAATTGGTTTATGGGATGGATGATGTTTTTCCATCCTCTTTAGGATTTCTAGTTATGAAGATAATCCATGAATTGCAGGTTGAACTGAATGACACTCAGAGGAGGATTAATCAGACTCTTCAATTACATAAATCTAGAGAATAAGTCCACAATAAAACACATCTTATCGAGGAGAATGTCAAAAATATTTTTGACATAAGAACTAAAGAAGATGATTTCAAGTTGGTTGATAGAATTTTAAAGTGGGATTCTAGAAGAGAGGACAAAGGAAAACATGGGAAATTTGACAATCTTTGGAAAGGATCTTACATCATTTATGCTTTCATAGGACACAATGCATTCTTTCTTAAAGACCTAAATGGCACATAAATACCTAGTGGACCTGTGAATGGCAGAATGCTGAAGCATTACTTCTCTTAGCAATAGAAGTTTTTCTTACATGAAATCATTGTAAATATCCTTGTCTTTATTATTTTGATTGGGTAACCTATTGACAGAAGTGGAAGCCCACAGAGAAGGCCCTAATATTTTTATTGATATGCTACCATAATTACTCCAACAAAAAAAAGAAATAAGGTGCAGACATTGCTGAAATGGAACACTCAAGGCTACTGATGTAATTTTCTTGGCACCTCACATGGAGAGTTTCATCCCCAGGTGGAGCCACTCTTAGGGTCCTATAATTTATAGGATCTCAAGGTGATTTAGTATTTTATCTCATAAATCTCATATTGTAAATAATTTTCAATCTGCAAATGATTTCAAAAAATATATATAAAAGAAAATGAAAAGAGGGTATATTTAAAAAAAATGAATAAATAGAAAAAGAAGAAAAGAAATAAACATTGGAAAAAGAATAAAAATGAAATTAGAACCCCACAAAAGAAAAAAAGAAAAGAAAATAACACTGAAAGTGCTACAAATTTAAATACCACTACTGATAGATAGTTTTCCTTCTCTCAAATAAAATAAGGTTGTGTGTAGCTTGTTTTCAAATGCCACAATGACTAGTTGTTTTTTTAACCATACATCTAAATCATGGTTAAACATGTTTAAATTTCTATAAATTAGATTAGATAATAAATATTTGACAAAAAATCTAATATTGGTAAATCAATAATTAGCTAGAAAATGACAATGGTTCAAGTGTTTAATCTGAATCAATATGAGAAATAAGTGATAGGATTGAATAGATTTTAATATATCATAAAAAAAAAGAGGAAATATGTGGTTGATAGTATAAATGCACCCCTATAAGGAGAAAGAAAAATGTTAGCTTAGAAAAAGAATTTGAGTTTTAAAGGGTAGGTAGAAGTATTTTGTTTGGAAAAAGATTGAAAATGCATTTATCCTAATTTTTTAACTTCATTATACAATCAAGCACAAAATGGATATGTGATTTATTAATATTTTTATCCTAACTATGGATTGAAATGAAAAAGAGCATCTCAAAAAAATATTTATGTTGTATATGGTTAAAGAGCTCACAGTTATCCGCCATACGATCCTTTCGCTTTGTAGATCAACGACACATATAAACTCCCCCCCCCCCCCCCTACTCTGCATCCTTGCTTTAGAACTAAGGGGAGGGTATGAGAAAGTGGTTTTCCCTGCCAGGTCCCATGAACACGTGGCCTCCCCTCTGAGTTTCACACCCCTCTTACCTAAATAGCTAACTGCTCACTACCCCCTCCGAAAACCACTCCTCCCTCACTCTATTACCATTTTCCCTACCCAACACCTTCGCCACTACCATTTCGCCATGTTTCCAAGCCATTTCCAGTCAAATCCTTTCCTGAGGTTATCCGTTGGGCATTTTATTAACCTAGATAACCATTAATCCAATGGAATAGTGCCAATTCCAATAGAAACCATGAATTTGTCATATAAACCCTGTAACTAATCCTCTTTCGACCTTTTCTGTTACATTTCATCTATAAATATAATTAGTCACAAGTTTTCTAGTGCGCCTAGGATTTTTATCAGCTGGACAATTTGAGATAAAATTTGAGTGCCTTGTCTCCTTCGTTCAATCAGTTAGACACCTGCAACTCATTCCCGGTATAATTTTCTTCCCAAATCCAATTGAATCATTTAGTAATAATCATGCCTCCTAAGAATAAGAATCAGGAGGATCCTATGAACCCTTTAATTCATCCTCCCATAAATCTAGATCAATTTCCATTAGTTGATAGGGATTATAAGATTATTGAAACACAATATGAGTTTGAATTATTCAAACTCTACTGTTGGATGGAGGACAAGTATGTTGACAAAATAGATTAAATTGGAGTCTGGGAGTCCAATATCCCACACTACATCTTCCCTCAGACCTTCCATGCCCCTAAATTTATCATAAAATTCCAAGCATGCTACATCCCCAATCAAAGAGCCATTATATCCCATACTACTGAAATCCTCTTCACCATCACTACCCAATCCATAAACCCAATGATGCAAGCTCCCTCTGTGGAAAACATCACACCTTTTTCCTTAGAAGCCCTCACTGAAATTGATCAAAAACTTGATTTTTCCAAAAGAGCTAGGATTTTGACATATTTTTACCAGAAATTACCCAATTGCTAAAGAAAAATCCTCCATACCCTTCCTCCATATTCCCTAATCAAGCTAAACATATCATAACTATAATTTCATACATTCTTGGTTATTCTGACCAGTGGGTAGATAAACCCATTTTAGGCTTCCTTTCCATCTTTTCCACAGATAGAAAACAATCCATTATATTTAATTTTAGTGAATTCCCGGCTGATAACATCCATGAGCAGTTTCTTAAATTTTAGATTGAAGAAATATTTAAATACTCTTCAATTTTGGTATATATGTTTTTGTATTATTAAGCAAAGAGGTTCAAATTTTCCATGCAGAAGCTAGCTAAAGAGCGCAACCATCAGTCTGTGATATTTTAGACATCTTTAGCGATGAAAGAGTAGTAAGAATTATCCTACAAGAAATTAATTGAACAATTTTTTCACCCAGCCATGAGTGTCCTAAATAATGCAACTGAACCCATGATAAGTGAATATATCAAGAGAATTCTGCATTTTAAATATCAGGAAAATAAAAGAGACTGGTACATGTACCAAAATTACATCGAAATCAGAGTCTATGGATGTGATTTAACACCTTATAAACTCCCAAAATACCTCTTCATGAGGATTTTTGATCTTGAATACATCAGATAGATGTTGAATTCTAATGAAATTCATTTTTTAATAGCTAAAAATAAATCCCAATTTAGAATCAAAACACAGATTGGGTCTTTCATTTGTAACATCATGTCAGTAGGAGAAGAGGCATATGGAATTATTAAGGAGATGAAATTCAGACTGAGTTTCACCTGGTCCTATGACCCTCTGGGTATAATTACCAAGCTGAGGGTAGGAAAAAAAACTACTCCTTACATTCATACCTAGAGGCCTGAGATAGAGACATATATGAACCATACATTATGGGCAGAAAATACATTACACGAAGCTGAGGAGAAGCTTGTATCTACATCAACATCATAGACTCTTATTACACAGGAGAAAGAAGCTAAAAGACAAAGGGAAGAAGAGTCACATTCAGTGACTGACCATGCAGGAAAAGAGCTTAAAATCATGTACAAGAAGAGAACAAAGTTAAATCCAAAGTTAGACACATAAAAAAGTTCAGAGCAAGAAGTAGCCATGGTAATAAAATAAACACCATCATCTTCTCAAGTAGGTGGCTGATTTGCTGCATCTCCCACAACATATTCAGTATCCCATGATCAACAAGAAACTATCTAAACAAATAAAGTTGTCCAAGGAGAGAAATAGAAGACAATGTTTGATATATTCAGGGAAATAAATCTTAAGAATGAAATTCTTAAGAACAATACTTATACCCAATTCTGGAAGCATACTTCGAGCCCTCAATGCAGGTTACTATCAGTGTTTGATTCAGAGAAGGGAAAGATGCAGATGGCCTTCCTTGAGGCCCAAATTCCACAGCAAAAATTAGCATCCGATTGCAATAAGACAACATTCAAGTTTGATATAAAGGATATTCATCCCATTGACCAAATGGAGATGCATAAACAGACAGGTGAAATGATTTCCTTAACTTTAACTAACACAACTTTTTCTAAATTGCAGGTTTCATTGTCAAATACTTAGTCACAGCTAAATATGGAGAAGATTTCTTCTCTTGCAAAGGACACAAGGATTAAATCATTGTAGGATTTAGTAGTCAAGATGGGATATGACCCTGAAAACATGAAAGCTACAGAGGAATTAATCAAGAATAAGAATGCTGACATAGCAACATTAAGGAAGCAATTAAAACTGCCATCTACTGAAGATCCTCTTACAAAGGACATTGAAGAGACAGAGACCCAGAAAACAAACATGATGCATTAGGGGAATTTTGAGGTCTAAAATGGACCTCCTAAGGAAATTATAAAATAATAGTGGAAATAATAAAACAAGATTTCGTTACATCATCAAATTTTAGAGGTAAAAAGGAAAAAACTACTTTTTCCACTCATATTTTCAACTTATCTCCCAAAGTTTTTACTCAAATGTTTTGTGGGAGTACTCGTTCGATGAAAAATTTAATTCCTCATCCAAGGAGTACCCATGTTGCATACTTTCAATGGATCCATAACGATATTCTCACAAGGAGTACTTGCATACTTTTTTGTGTAGTGGGATCCATAGAAAGTATGAAACATGGGTACTCCTTGGATGAGGAATTAAATTTTACATCCAATGAGTACTCCCACTCAAAATTTGAGTATAAAATTTGGAAGATAAGTTGAAAATACAAGTTGAAAACGTAGTTCTATTAGTTTATTATTTTTTAATATTTTTACCCTTTTACTTAAAAAATGGTGAATCATCCCCCATGGTTGACATAATCATCTTGAATCCTATTGGTTCTTATAAATTTTATTTTGGTTGTACATTTTTCTTAGGAGGCCCATTTTAGACCTCAAAATTCCCCTAATGGAAGATCATCATGGAACAAAATGCATAGATAATACAAATGGAAATTGAGCTGGAGAATATGAAGAATGAAAAGCTATCTATGATTCCATTGGATGGTGTACCCCTTACAACCATTCCTACAATAGTAGCTACAAGCTCCACTCCACCTACTACACAGTCAGCTGGTGGTGCTGAGCATTTGACTAAAGCGGTTGCAAATTTATCAATTTAGACAAAGGAAATAAAAAATTTGCGGGACCAGGTTGAAGAATTACATGACCAAAATACAAGGAGTGAGGCTTCACATTCTTCTGAATCACAGAGAGCTCAGAACTAATTGAAATATTGCAGAAATCTAAAAGGGAATTAGATTTTGGACAAACCTTGGCCCTAGCCAAGGAAATCATTTGGACATATATCATGAATTGAATAGCTGAAATCTCACCCTGTATCCATATAATCTTTGAGCAGAAAGATTTGATCAAAAGAGAAATAGATGCTATAACATATATTAAATAAGAGTTGGGAGAAATGCCTACAACAACAACAAATATCATCAAATTCCTAAATTCTAAGAACATCTATGAACTAGATGATTTAGAAGTTGATGATAGAACATAAACCATTTTGGAGGTGAAGAAGATTCTTAACAAAAAGAATCTGGTTGTTCAATTAGAAGAGAAGTGTCATAACTTGGAGATAGCAGTGAACAATTTTTTTACTAGAATTGAGCCTCTCACTTAGAAGGGGCTACCCAATTTATTTGTAATTAATTAAAAGTTAATTACTTATGAAGATTATGTTAGAAAATCAAAAGAGGTAGCCCAAGAAAACTCTAAATTTTAAAACATCAAAGGAAGCATTGCGAGTAGAGCATTTTTGGAAGCCATGGGTAATGATTTCTTCATCCAGCATGAAGTAAATCATATTTTTTTGGTAAGGCCCATATTTTCTAGATATACCAAGGTTGATGAAATTTACCGGAAGGTAATAAAATTAGCCATTCCAGATGAAGATATGTGGGATAAAATTTGCGAGATAAAGGATTGAGCAGTAATTGAGATGCAGTTAGAACACATCCCAAAACATCAGCTAGCACATCAGCCAATGCAACATAGGAATAGGCCTATTCAACAACTAACTCCCCCAAAACAGAGCCACCTTTTCACGCTATTGTCCACCTTGCCTATTATTTTGCAGAAGATCAATTTTATTGTTTAGGATAATGCCAATAATAAACTGTCGGTTGAGACAATGATTTTGTAAATAATTTTGTAATTTAGTGTGTAAATACTTCACAGTTTGAAGTATTACAGGTTGATTGTTGAGTATAATTTTCTCTAAGTATTGTAATTTGCTGGTTGCTGGAAGCATCAATAATACAAGGACATTCTTCACAAGATTCATGTGGTGTACAAATTGGTGATGTTTTTCTTTTGTTAATATGTTATTCATTGTTTTATTTCTCTTTTATTTTTAAAAATATTAATTACATAAGAAAAACTGTGACGAATAGGATATGTTATAAAGAGCACCCTATTCTGTCTGTTTGTAATTTATATTTTTTCTTCTGATGTGAAATTAAGGAGTACTTAATTTCTCCTTAGTTTCTACTAAACTTTAAATTTCTTCGCTTTTATAATTCATTTAAAATCCTGAAATATCCAAATAGTACAACCTAGATTGCCTTGCGAAACTCCTTCAAAGTTTGATGTAGATCCAGTTAATCTTTAGACTCCATAGCCCAATGGAATTATAACAATTTAATCAACCAAAAAATCCAAACCAAATCACAAAAAAAAATCAGTACAGTAATAACTAGCCTAAAATTCACATAAAACATAGTTAAATTTTACAGGGAGATCCCTCTCTAAAGCTGGCAGGGCTAGATCCCAGCTTCCAAAGCGATTTTGATGTTGTCCTCTGTGTTTATTCTCACAATGTCGTAAATTACATAACGATAACAAGTGGTTAACAAAATTTCTAGGGTGTGAAAAAATTAGGTATGAACTGACCTTGACTTTATAATCAATGGCCATAAGTATTGGGTTATTCATTGTGAAAACCTCTTTATATAATCTTGTTTTTAACAATTTTATGAAATTAATATTGCAAACTAAATTCAAACTTGGTAATTGGACAAGAATATGGAAAGGGATTTAGAGTCTTGAGGAGAATATTACTTGTGAATTAAGGGGATAAGAGTCGGCTAATTTATTGGCTACAAAAAATTGATTGGCTCTTTATTGGTTAGTATGGTATTCTATCCCATTCATTTATTGGTTGATATGGGTTTAGATAGAGTTAGGGATTGGCCAATTATGTGCAGTAATAAGAGTCGATAATTTGGTGGTGGAAGCAATATATATGAAGACACAAGATATAGGGGAGATTGTTTTTGGTGGAATTTGTTCAAAATTTAGTTGTGATCAGTCTTCAAGAATTTTTTGTTTTCATGGTAACTTGAAAAATGAATTATTATATTTCCCTCTGACATGTTATTCATGGTAACTTGAAAAATGAATTATTATATTTCCCTCTAACATGTTATTCATGGTCAAAAAAAAATTTGTAAGCCATATTCTACATGGCATTGAAAGAAAAGGAAAATTATATTTTAAAGAAGGAAAATTAATTTTTAAGTTACAAAGGTTCCAGAAGTGTTATTTGGCCCTTCTATAAAATCAAAATAGCTTGCTCTCATTGAAAACCATTAATATCATCTTGAAGACTATATAAATATTCTACTCACTCTCCTTTCCATTTTATCACCTCTCAAGCATATCTATTCATCCTACTCAAGTGAAGGTGGTTTAAGGAGAAATATACAGTCTACTTAAGCAAGAAAGACTACTCTCTCTCTCTCTCTCTCTCTCTCTCTCTCTCTCTCTCTCTCTCTCTCTCTCTTATATCTGATGACTTCTGGTGGCCTAATCTAAAAATTTGTGACATATATTTGAGTTCTAGTGGTAGATCCGAGCTTTGTGGTGGAAAATATAAACCCACTAGTGGCAGGAAGATCCTATATTTTTGGTGTAAAATACAAACTCACTAGTGGCAGATCCTTAATATGTGGTGAAAATTCCAAACATTATGACATAGATCCTACAATTGTGGTGGAATGTCCAAGCTCTGTGACACATATATGAGCTCTTTGACATACATCTGAGCTCTATGGTGGAAAATCAAAACTCTGTGGTGGAAAATCTCAGCTCTGTGACAATGATCTAAGTTATGTAGTAAAAATTTCATGCTTTGTGGTGGTATATCCAAATTTTTTCTCCCTTAGTAGTCTGAGATGTATTATTTCTTGAACTTTGAGCTCAAGCAAGGGTACATACCAGTCTTGTGAGAGGATCAATCTCTACTTTGTGATCTTTATTCGACATTCAATTGTGGAAACCTTGAAATTGTGGAAGTATTCTTGGGTCAGTGTTGTCCATGTATTTATATATGATTGAAGGATCTCTCTAAGAAAGGAATAAGTTGGTTTTTCCCCTTTTGGGGATTTTCCCTGGTCCTCGACCTAATTTATGGTGTCTTCTTATTGTGCAATTGTGACCTCTAATTTCTTGTTACAACTGTTTCTTAATTTCTGAAGTATAATTACTTGTAGATGGAAGAATAAATTTATTGAAGTACTTCTATCCTCATAAATAATTATATGATGTTGAGAAAATAAGAAAATATTTCTTGTATTTAATTGTATTTGTATTTATAACATCGTATTACGGTAGGTTAAGGAATAAAGTTTTTGGTCACAAGTCTGATCGATTCTCTCTCTTGGAATAAAGTACACTTTTATATTTTCATGGAATAAATTAAAATTTTATAATATAGATGCAAATATTGAAGTATCAAACCTTGACCTATGCAAACTCCAGCAGTACTTCTATGTAAATTTTATCTTGGTGAAGAAATAATATGTTTAAGTTGAATCTTTCAACCTTTATTTTGGAATCTAAGTTTCCAATAATATTTTTAAGATCTAATATCAAGTATTGATGCATGATTTTGAACCTCTTGGCGTGATTAAATACAAGCACCTGATGGAAATATGTGTCATAATATAGTAGCTCTAGAAGGATGATCATGTTTGACATATTCTCTCTGAAGACATAGTTTGAATCTTAGGTGATTCAAATCTCAATAATAAAGCAAGCCATAATCTAGAGTATTCTACGTCTGTGTGCTTTGTGAAAGTAAGATACAATACAACATGAGTAAGAATAATATTGACAAGTTTTATGGCTTAAACTTTGTATAGCATATAAATATTTCTATGGATAGAATCTAAGTGATCTGAAAGTCACTGGTTAGCGCCGAATATAATCTTGTTTTCAAATCCTATAATATCTATCAAATCGAAATATCTAAAATTGGGAAAAATGATGAAGGAAAGATGAGATCTCTATATCTCTTGCTTTCATTTATGCTCCATCATTCCTATATGGAATGTATGAATATCAATATTACTATGTCGTAACGAAATGATCTTAATACAATTGTTTAAGTAATATCTAAATATGAGTTGTAAGCTATTGAAATTTTGAGTACTTTGAATAAATGAGAAAAATATATCAGTCTTTCGTCAAGTTGACCTCATTAAAAATGACCCTCCTATTAAGTAAATCATTATCAATAACATAACACAGGCACCAACATACCCTTAAAGAGTCATGAATATAAAATTGTTATACAAATCCTTTCT
Source organism: Pinus albicaulis (assembly GCA_034641835.2). Taxonomy (NCBI): domain Eukaryota; kingdom Viridiplantae; phylum Streptophyta; class Pinopsida; order Pinales; family Pinaceae; genus Pinus; species Pinus albicaulis. The sequence continues at coordinate 30,762,893 of CM076576.1, forward strand.
CCAGGTAATGAAGAATGATGGCGTAACCCCTTATCCATGATGATAAGGATATTGCTATAGTTTCTGTACTTTGATGACAAAGGAAACTCCCTATTGATATTGCTGCAATTTTTTTTTATGATATATCTATATGAGAAGATAAAGGAGATGAGGTTGTTAAGCCTCTTCTCAAATAAATCAAATATATATCCCATGATATCTGTAACTATGGTTTAGAAGCAAGTCTTGACTCATTCCTAGGTTTTTGAATGACTAGGTTTCATAAACCCTAGCTAGAAAGCCCTAGGTTTTGCAAATAAATCCCTAGTTAACCATCTTTTATAAAATCTAGGGTTTGGACTTAAAATAGTATTTTATCATTGACGAAAAGGGTTCAAGAAAGTCTAGGGATTGTTGACTAATCCTTGGATTAGATTGTTAGTGCTAATAGAAGAAACGCAACTTTCTAATGATAATGTGAACAAAGAATTTATATTGATTGAGTGTAAGAATACACCTCTTGAGAAAGATGAGATATCATGAACATGAAATTTGATCATATTATTGCTGGAAAATGGAATCTTAATGATTTTTACAATATCTAGGGTTTAGAATCATTTGAAAACCCTATCAAAGGTTTGAACTAGAACTTGTGGAATAAAACGTAGATATGATTGCTTCTGCTTGAAATAAGAAAACCATCTCCCCTATATGATGAGGTGAACAAGAAATATTCGATGATTGGATGCAAGAAGACCAAGATCAAGAAGGAGACAATAGACTCTCAAGAGATAAGTACTTTCTTGACTATTTTCATGATTGTTTTACTTTCATATTCTTGTATTTATTTATTGTACTTGTTCTTCCTTTGTCTCCTAATGAGGATTGTAGGTAGTTAGTGAATATTTCCAGGTCCATGGCTATCAGTGGAAGAATAGGATGGAATGAACTATTATGATTGATGAGAATTTGACTCAGAGGGAGGAGACAAAATTAACATGATTAAAAGTTTGTAGCATACTGTGACTTCCATAATATGTAGAATATTTCTAAAGAATGTTGTTGAAGATAAGCCCTATTATTTGTTCATGACCCATATCTAAAAATAGTAGAGGGAGTTGGTCGAAGAATCTTGGTTCTACCCAAGTTTGAGAATATAAATCTTGATAGAATCCTTTACGAGATCTGGTATTATGAAATTTTTGTATCAATGAAAATTTGTATGATATGGAACTTGGTAAAAATCCACTTCTAAACTGATAAAATCTACTTATTGGATCATCAAAATATTTGATGCATATCCATTAAGGTTTTGAAGACCTGGTTCCTCAATGAAAGAGGGAGTTGGCTATTAAACTGGATATGAAGGATCTTGGGTTATAAGTTTGATAAAGTCTCCCCTAAGAAAGGAAAGGTTGTTATCAAGATCTTGCAAAGGCTTGGGTTACTGGAATGCAAGCTGATGACAAGTTCCATGATAATGAAGCTCAGATAATTTAACAATCACTTTATTAATTTTTTTTTAACAATAAGTTGGTTGACTATGTGATGCATTTGTTGTGTTGGATTATAGCTAACAAATTTTTGGTACTGCTAACTACTTCATGTTGTTGATGATTATAAGGTTGCATGGATTCTCTAATTGGGTCTAAAGTACTGATGATACAACCTATAAAATTTCATGTAATAAAATTTAATAAAGATAAAATAATACAAAGGTCATGGGACATGTATTCCAAGCTGGATTTTCAGAAAAACATCCTAGTGGTGTCACTTTTGGTTTATTATGGATAAAGAAATTGGAAAAGGAATCGAAAAAGGAAAAGAGACATTAACTGACATTTATTTATGAAAATAAAGGAAAATAGGAGAAAATGGAGATGAAAGGTCACATGCTTACATGAGAGAGAAATTGAAGGGAAAATAGAGGAAAATGAAGAAAATAGAGGTCTCAATGATAAAAAGGTTTATGAGGAGTGATTCACAATTTTTATTGGTTTAACTTTTGTTAGTTCAATTTTGGAGCTCTCACAATTATCTCATACTATTGCGCACTTAGAGAATTCTTAGAGAACTATAGCATTAGAGAAAGTAAATAAAAGGAAGGAGAAGGAAAGCAAAGGAAATTCAAGGAAGGTTACTTGCAAATAATAGTTGCATGTGTGATTTCCTAGTTGGTTGGTGAATGCATGGTACATGCATGTGCGTATTTGGTTCTCTTGTTGTCATTGGCATGTATTTTTCTAGGTGTGACAATGGTTTTGAACCTTGCCTTTCTATTTACATATAGCCATGGAGTGATGGGGTTATTTTATTTGGTTTAGATTTAGATTTCCAAATGGTTTTGGAACTGGATGAAGTGGTCTTAGGAAAATTCCCAAGGGTTGGGGGTGGAGGTGGTTTAATCTTCAGAAAGTCCTCAACAAGTGGGTGGAGATTGTAAAATTCCTAACGGTAATGTTGAAGATTTTTTGAGGCATCCAAGCTTGTTTTGGGCTTAGTAATCTCTTGACCAATTTTGGTGAGATCGAGGTAGCCTCAGGGTGGAGGTGGTTCAATATCGGGGAAGCCATAGTTGTTTATGTATTATTTTTTCTTGTGTGATCTCTTGACCAACTTTGGAAATATTGCAGGAGAATGAAGGTGGAGGTGGTTTAATCTTTGGGAATCCCTTGTTTTTTATGTCTTAATTTCCCACATTCATGCTTGGAATACAACCTGGGCGTGATTGGTTGAAATAAATATTTGTTTTAGCCCAATATATGGTTGGTTTGTATGTGGAAGTCCCTAATTTGGTTTGATTTTTCATATGTTAATAAGAGCACTTTTCCTATAGTGTTTTATGAGTACTTGTACATGGTATTATGTGGATTTCATGGATTTTTTGTCATGGTTATTATTCTGGTTATATGTTGGTCATAAGCATGGTTCCATAACAAGTTCTAGCTATGGATCCTGATATGTTTTGATTATTTGATGAATGGTTAATGAGTGAATGAGATAAAAACTATTATTACAGTTATTATGAGAGGAAATTATTTTTTCTTGGTGATTCTCAGATAAGTTTCATACTCCTATATTCAGATATGCATTCATGGCGTGTAGATTACATGTTCACAATATGTCTGACACAACGATTGTCATTTTTAGGCTTGGTTAGGTCAATTATTTGATAAATTTTGGTATGAATGTCTTTATATTGATGTTATCTATCATTATAGAAAGTCTCACTGAGTCATGGGCAGTGGTATGGAGGCTAGCCTGAATTATTTGCTCAGAATCTAGGGCCATAAACACGCCCTATTAGGGTTCTAAAGTTGGTGGGATGCCTATAACCACATGGAGGCCTTGTCATGCATGCGATTAGGGGACCAAGTCACTAAAAAAGGAAGTTTAGATTAGGGTTTGGGCACTTGGAGTGGTTGTTTAGCTCCTGACGAAGGTTAGTAAAGTTCCAATTTTTGTATTCCACTTCCTGAATCATACTTAAGAGGTTGGGTCATGTCATAGTAGCCCTCATCTCACATTTATACTTGCAATACATTTAAAGTGAGTAAATGTGAGAGGTGGCATTACATATTAGTATCAAATCATGGTTCAAACACTTAGTCTGGATGGGATAGATGCATGTCGTTATGCATGCATTTTCATGGTTACGGTTTTCATGCATGAGGTCATCATATGCAGTTAGTGTTATCATGCATGGTGTCAATATATTGATATGACTATGCATATACATATATCATGGTAATCTGGTTGATTTTGCAGACGAGATACCGTCCCCTGAACTACACTAAGGTATGTTGATTATGCTTGTATATGGTTTATATTACATGGGATGTTTAAAGGAAAAAGAGGATAATATATGGCTATAAAAATGATGGATTACAGTTTGCAATAATCTATTTACAAATTATATGAGCAACCAATATGATTACTCTCCAGACATATCACACACCATGAGAGGTTTAAGGGAAAAAACATGAAGTTGCAAAGAAAATAATGATAGAATAATTTAGTCAAAGGATAGACTTGTCAAAACACATGAAAAAGAATCAAAGGTCAATGCAATTATCCTTTATATTTTTCCAGACTTGCAGAGATAGGGAAAACCACAAATTAGTTATGGATAGGAGGATAAGACTAATGGGGCATATGGTAGTAGGTCTCATGGTGGGAATAGGTCAGATGTGGATGACATAGTTAGAGATGGAAGGTTATTGGATACACTTGATAGGAGATTCGATGGATATGGGTTCCTCTCTAGTTCTGGTTCAAGCAGGTGTCATGTTCATCATCATTATCATCCTTAGAGGAGAAGTGACAGGGAATATTTTACAAATGATTTCAAGAAATCCAAGCCACCTACATTTGATGGAGAGTTAAATAAATCATAGGATGCATAAGAAATATTACTTGGGATGAAGAAGTTATTTGAGATAAATGAATATATATATAATACGAAGGCTAGGATAGTATTTTTAGTCTCAAAGGGAAAGCAAATATCTAGTGGGAAGATGTGAAGTATGTGAGAGACATTAGGATAGAGGAGTTGAGTTGACATGAATTCAAGAGACTCTATAGGAATAAGTATTTTCTATAGAGATACTATTATGGTAAGGCTGAGGAGTTCTATGATATGAAGATGACATATATGACATATGAGGAGTACATGAACAAGTTCCTGAAATTGTTGAGGTGTGTGTCTTTTATTAAGGATAAGAAGATAAAAGTTAAAATATTTAATAATGGGCTTCCATTATAATTTAAGGATCAAATTGAGTATGATGAGCCTGGGTCGTTGGAGGAATTCATTGAGAAGTTGAAACATTGTTATGAGCAATCGAAGTGTAAGACTGAGTCTAAGAAAGGTTGGAAAGGGAATGATAATACTAAAGGAAAGTGGCCACTAAAGAGGGGGAGACCTCAAGATGCAGGTGAGATAGAGAATGTGGCTCCATACACTAAATGTAATTTCATTTAGGACATGCGTCATAGCCTGGAGAGAAGCAGAAAAAAGGTAGTGGGCCTTTGTAGTTTTAGATATGTGGCAAGGATCATCACAATAAGGATTTTCCATTGTATCAGGGGGGGTAGGACTGAGATATACAGTTCTCAGGAGGCACAGACAGTTGGGTATGTTGGGTTGAGCATTCCTCAGATTTATGCAACATATTATAACAAGAAAGAGAATTTCCAAGCATATTGAGATGGAAGGTAAGCTTTGTGATTGGTTTGTTTCTATTTTTATTAACCCTGGATCTAATTACAATTATGTTACTCCTGACTTGGTGGATAATGTGGTTTGAGAAAATAAATGCATGCATAGTCTTGGTTGGTGCATGTATTTGGATACAAGTACTAAGAAAATAGTTCATCATTGGTTAAGAGCATGTGCATTTAATCTGAATGGTATTCTTACATTAACACATATGAATGTACTTCCATTCGGATCATAAAATATGCTTTTGGGTATCAATTGGTTGTGAATTCACAGGACTAAGGTGGATTATTATGAGAAGGTTGTCGAGTGCTCGTATGATGACAAAGATAAGAGATTCTTGCAGGATAAGAAGAAGCCTACATCAGTGATAATGGTTACAACTATGTAAGAAAAGCACAGTCGGAGGAAAGGGCGTGTATTGTCTGTAGTGCATGTTTATATTAATAAAGGTAAGTATGTTAAGGATACAAAAGTATTTAAGAGTTATTTGGTTCTACAACTATTTCAGGATGTATTTCCAACAAATATTTTATATTTTCCACCTGACAAGGAAGTGGACTTTTCTATTGAGTTGGCACCAGGAGCAACACCAACATCAAAGGAACCTTACATGATGAGCACACTAGAGCTAGTGGAATTGAAGTTTCATTTGAAGGAAATGATCGATAAGGGAACCATTAGGTCAAGTGTGCCACCTTGGCATGCCTCAGTGTTTTTTGTGAAGAAGAAGGATGGTACTCTCAGGTTGTGCATTGATTATAGGAAACTGAACAAGGTGACGATCAAGAATAGTTATCTGTTGTCGAGGATTGATGATTTATTTGATTTCTTGAAGGGTGAAACAACGTTATTGAAGATGGAAATGAGATCAGGATATCATCACATACACATCAAAGAAGAGGTCATCTACAAGGCTACTTTTCGGATCAGGTTTGGGAATTATGAGTTTCTTTTTCTTCCTTTTGGTTGGACTAATGCTCCAACTACTTTCACGTGTTTGATGAATAATGTGTTGCTTCATTATCTAGACAATTTTGTGATTTTATTCAATGATGATATATTGATATATTCCAAGAATGAGGAAGAGAATGTAGAACACTTGGAAATAGTATTGAAATTTCTAAGAAAGCATCAATTGTATGCTAGGCTTAGATAACACGGTTTCTTTCATATATAAGTACATTACTTGGGATGTGTTGTTTCCAAGGAAGGCATACGAGTGGATCCGAAAATAATTAGAGCTATCTACGAATGGGAAGCTCCTAGGAATGTGGATGAGGTTAGATCATTCATCGGGCTAGTAAGTTATTACATGAGGTTCATTAGGAACTTCTCACAAATTTCCCATCATATTGAATCTTTGCAATGGAAAGGAAAGAAATTTGAATGGACAAAGGAATATGTAATTTTGAGTATTTGAAGTAGTTTCTTACAAATGATCCAATTATAAAGTTTGCAGGTCTAGATAAAGAGTTCATGGTGTGTAAAAATTCTTATAAGAGAGGACTTGGTGGAGTATTGCTGCAAAAGGGACAGGTGGTATGTGTTATCACAAAATCAAGCCTGATGGGCTGCTCATCAAACTAATCTTGTGCAACTATTTCAAACCGATCTTTTGGTTGAGGCTTAGGCTCCTCAACCTGAGAGGGCTCTCTTAAGGGTTTATGATTTTTAATAAACAAATAGATGACTAACTCTAAGGTAAAACAAATATATGATATAACTGGTTGCAAAACACATTAGAAAACATTCATTGGGCCATGGAGTCAACATAACTTCAACAAAAAAATCACAGTCTATCTAGCATGGAAGTCAAGGCATTTGGAGTTCAAGTAAGTGAGTAAAATAGTAGAACAGTGAAACACACAGTTAGTTTGTATATGAAGGAAGTTATAGAATTATGAATGAATTCTAAGTATCATATAAAAACACCACTACAAATAGAGATATTGAAGAAATCCATTAGAACAGTAATGAACAAGAAATCCTAATGAATCTTGAGTTGTCAAAACAGAACTCTGTATTAAGCTGAAAAAAGAAAACCAGTGACATACAATAACATAATCTTTGCTAATAAAAATGTCCAACCTTTTGGATTTCGACCTAATGCTATTTATAGAACATTTACAAGATAGGATTCCTTCTTCTCCACTATATGCATTGAATTCAAAGAGTTTGACACCTTTCCTAATCTGAGACATGCCATTTATTACAAATTGACAGCTATACTGCTTATGAAAAGTACTAATTCTAATAGGACTGAAACTCTTAAATATCCTTCTAAAAACCTTATCTAATCTTAATTAAATCTGTTTCCACTTGCAATCCCATGAAGTCGAATATGGATGATGACCTTTCACTTGAAGTGACACTGCTGTTAATGATAATGTTCTCCTAAAAAATAGGAAACATGTTTTCCTATTTTTTAGCCTCTTTCATTTATTTATTTGTTTTGAGTAATTTTATCATTAGTATATCATGTCTACATGTGTCAGGTTGCCAAAAACTCACCAAATATCTTTAATCCTCCAATTGTGCAGAAACTATAATTCGAATGGTGCAAAAATACCAAGGATAAACCTGCGCTATGAAAGCAGCTCAGTTTCGTAGCGCTTTTCGTAGCGCAGTGTTTAGCTCATTTTTTCAATCAAGTTTTGACCTGATTTCTTCAAGTAAACCTTCATATGCTATTTGTACACTTCTACCAGCCATTTCAAGTCAAAATTTATCAAAATTTCCCCAAAATTTGATATTAAAATGTGCTAGAAGACTGCTTCAGCAGCTTCGTTGCGCATTTCAGCAGATTTGCACTATTTGCGCTACGAAACTACTGTGTAAGCAATTTTGTCAAAAATGTATTCAAAATTTGTACCTTGGAGATGTTTAAACTTTAAAGGTGTTGGTATTATTTCAAAAACGCAGTAATATGACCCCAAAAACATAATATTCATCAAATTTTGCTTTCATCTTGATTAGAGATTGACTTATGAATTTATCACTTTATTTTACTACTCTTTTAACTTTTCTTGAGACTTTGTCAACTATATCTCCAGGTCTCCAAATTGTCTTCTTAGCCTTCTGTTGCTAGCTCTCAAATGAGTTTTTATGACTCTTACAAACTTTTCTTCCTTAATGGCTGGGACTGTCCATGTGAAGAATTGTTCCTCACTGCTTGGTATTTCTGATTTTGAAACTTTTTCACCTTCCCAAACAACTTTCATCCTTTTAAACTTTGTTTTCTCAATGACATGTTTTCTAGCTCTTTTCTTCAACTTGGAAATTTCCTGATTCATTGATCTTAACCTCTCTTCCATACTTTTATACTTGGTCATTTCCTCCTTTGCTGTAGATACTCAGTTTTCTGCAAGTTTTGTTACAGGTGAGGAAATATCAACTATCTCCTTATGAACAGTAGTTGCTTCATTTGTTTCCTCAACTTCTGCATTAATTTCTTCTAGCCTTTTAGAATGCCTAGTTATAGGCCTCCTAGCTTGGAAAACAAATGATGCATCTTCATCCTTAAACTCCAGCTTCTTTGATGACTTCATCCCTTTCTTTTTGCTTTCTTTAACCCCTATGAAATCAGCTTGCACTATAGGAGATTCTTGTATGTCTATTGCATGTATTAAATCATCTAAGCTTCCTTTCAAACCTGGGCTTCCACTTGATCCTGAGACCATTGTCTTTCCTTTTGATGTTGTACTTTGACTCCTTGTGATTCTTTGGACTATTTTCCTACCAGCCATTTGTTTCTATTTAGCTTCCTTGGTACGCTGTAACACTTGTTTTGCAGGTGGAGTGGTTTCTGTAACAATCACTAGTGTCCTTTCTACTTTATGTTTCACTTGTTTCCATGGCTTTAATTTGAAAAACCTCATGGTCCTTACAGCTACAGGTTGACTGGATTCTGCTGGTGGGGATGATATTTCCTTTTCCTTGGGGTTTTTAGCTATAGTTTGAGCTTCCATTTCAAATCCACTTATAAATAGAAAAGAGGACCAATCCCTACTAATCTTCTGGAGCTCATTCAAAACCAACAATTTAATTAAGCCATGGTTAAACAGAGATGTTTCACAGTCATCAGATTTCATTTGGACCTTCTCAGCCATTTTAGTAATGCTTCTATAAAGGAGAATTGCTAAATCCAGTGATATCATACCTGTGAAGTGTAATAGGAGTTTGAAATGATAGGTGTAAACTTTGTGATACTTGCCTTCGCACATGAAATATATTTGGATGTTGAGAAGTAGTTTGGCATAGTTATCCTTCATACAGTTTCTGGGAACTTCATTATTCAAGTCCATCTCTGCATATTCTGGCTTCAAAAACATCTTGCAGACCTCCATATCGAACCTAAAACCTTTAAACCATGTTGATTGTCCTCTAGGTATTTCAGTCACTAGAGCAATGGTTTCAGGTGTCACTGACATATTTAATATCCCAACCTTTGTATTTGTACCACAGAAATGTAATGAAAATTATTTTGATACCTGAGTATGTCCACCCTGCAGCTTTTCATAGAACTTTAAACATCCTACTTTACTGAAAGCATCCATGACTGTTTGGTCTTCAGCTAAAACTCTTGTGCTTTCAGGTTCAAACCTCAAACAATGTCCTGATCTATGGTTCTGGCTTCTTTAGAATTTGATAATCAACCCCTCTTGCAAACATCCCCTCTTGATTTGATTTAGCAGCCTCGATTGATAATGTATGAAATATCCTTGGTATAGGGCAAACATAAGCTTGAGCTCGAAACAGGAATGTTTCACAGTTTAATATGAGAAAATGAAAACTTGAATGACTAAAACAGACAAGACCTTTCGAATTTTAAATTTCTTTTCTCAATGTGAAACCCCTGTCATAGTAATGACGGATATGGATGGTTGATCATTTCGAATATGACTCCTAAATGACTCACCATGACGTTACCCTATCATATCCTAATGGATTTTTGAAAATTTCTGAGCTTTGACATGACCTTTTAAGAATCCGCGCTTTCGTAGTGCACATAGTGCATTTTTCACACTTTGCACTGCAAAAGTAGCAGCACTTTCGTAGCGCAAAACTCAATTTTTGAATTGACTGCGCTACGAAACTATGGTTTTGTGGCTAATTGCAGGGGTTTCATCTCAAAGTTGATGACATGATTTTTTAAGTGAATGATGAGACTTTTCAACCATGGGATGAGACCTAAAGACTTCATTTGAAATTGAAAACTGACTTTTTAAGACTTATAAACCTATCACCTACCTTTTATCAAAACTAAAGTAACTCAAGACCTATTTGACACTATGATTAAAACTGTGTAGACTTACAGAGTTCAGAAATTTTTTTAAGGGTGATAACAGTATGCTAAAAATCAAGGAAGTGAAATGAGTATGAGTATAATTATGTGACTCATGATCTTTATTTGGAAGCAATCATTCATGCATTGAATATGTGGAGGCATTATCTTATTGGTAGGAGGTTTGGGTTGATGAGTGATCATAATGTAATGAGATACTTATTTGACCAACCTAACATAAATGCCATGAAAGCTAGGTGGTTGGGCATGCTTAGTGAGTTTGACTTTGAGATCAGGTACATTAAGGGTAAGGATAATAGGGTTGTAGAATATCTTCGCAGAAGAGTGCAGTTGAATCACATAGTAGTTATTAGTTCAAATGGGACAGAGTTATAGGATCATATATTACAGCGACGAGAACAAGATGACTAGTACAAGGAGCTTAAGCACAAGTTACAACAACAAGGTACAGGTGATCAGGATATGGATTATCAACTCACGGTAGATGGTTTGGTGATATTTAGGGACAATATATATGTTCCAGACAATAGTGATATCAAGAAGCTTACCTTGAGGGAATTTCATGTTGAGCCATTTTCATGTCACCCTGGATATCAGAAGAATCTGATAACTATGAATAAATTCTGCTATTGGTTGAATATTAAGAAAGAGGTAGCTGAGTTCATTGCAAAGTGTTTATATTTTCAACAGGAAAAATCAGACTGTAGGAATCAATATGGTTTATTACAGCTGATTCTTATTCCAGAGTGGAAATGAGAGGTTATTTCCATGGATTTCATCACAAGTTTGTCAAGGACATATAGACAACATGATTCCATCATGGTTGTGGTTGATAGGTTGACCAAGGTAGCTCACTTCATTCTAGTGAAATATACTAATTCATATAGTGAGGTAGCTCAAATATGCATCATGGAGACAGTGAGGTTACATGGTATTCCAAGGAATATTGTGTCAGAAAAAGATGCCAAGTTCACTTCAAGGTTTGGAAGGAGTTATTTACAGGTTTGGGTACAAAGTTGGACTTTAGTACAACTTATTGCCCACATATATATGGACAAACAGAGAGGGTCAATAGGATTTTGGAGGACACATTGATAATGTATGTTATGCGTCAGTAGAGGAGGTGGGAGGACTATCTTCCACTGGTTGAGTTTTTTTAAAACAATCGGTATCAAGAGTCACTAAGAATGAGTCCATTTTAGGAAATTTATGGGCAGAGTTGTAACACTCCCATTAGCTAGAGTGATCTTGTGAACAAGACGCTCATTGGACTGGACATGTTGGAAGAGATGGAACAAGAAATGTAGGTTATAAATCAGAATATAAAGGCATCACCCGATATGCATACAGGTTATGTAGATCAACACATGGTGTTTAAGGATTTTCATATTGGGGAGCCTGTGTATTTTCGCATCAATCCCAAGAGGAGCTCCCTTGGGATTGGATCATGTGCCAAGTTGGCACCTTGGTATTATGGGCCTTTCAAGATCCTTGAGAGGATTGGACCAATGACCTAAAGACTTGAACTTCCTCTAACAATGAAGGTCCATGATTTTTTTCATGCTTCATTTCTTAAAAGATATGTGAACAATGTTTATCATGTGATTTACTGACCTATATTACAGGTGCAGCCAGAAGGATAATTATAGTTGGAACTGCAGTGCATATTGTAGAAGAAATAAATCATGATCTTAAACTAAGAAATCAAGCAAGTAAAAGTGTAGTGGAAGCTCTTTGGGCCCGATGAAGCTACATGGGAGATGGTTGATCAAATGTGGGATATGTATCCTTCATTGTTTTCCGGTTCAAGAAAAGCAGTTTTTGTATATGTATATATTTATGTATGTTCGGTATTGTAAATATTGTAATGAGTTGTGCTATAAATCTACAATAAGAAGTATTTCTACCATGTCTTCATGTTTGTCATGTTGGTCTTTCTTTTCAACAAGTTGTTCATTGTAAATATTGCATCGAGCTAATTTACAAAACTCCATGTGCAGTATGTTTTGGATTTCAACATTCTTGCTAGTTATAGGTGTCATAAAAGCTCGAGGAAGGTGTTCCCCTAAGGGGGAGGGGTTTGTAATAGACTTGGGTTAAAATTTCATGTCATAAAATTTAATAAAAGAAAAATAAGACCAAGGTCATGGGGAACGTGTTCCAAGATGAATGTTGGTCAAAATATCCTAGTGGGTGTCACTTTTGGTTTATTATGGCTAAGGAATTTGGAAAAGGAACTTGAAAAGGAAATGAGGAATTTATTGGAATTTATTTATGAAAATGAAGGAAAATAGGAGAAAAAGGATATGAAAGGCCACACTTTTTCACGAGAGGGGAATTGAAGGAAAAATAGAGGAAATTGAAGAAAATAAATGTAATAGGCCTGGTGAAAATTCGATGTAATAAAGTTAAAAATAATACCCATGGTTTAAGGGACAATTATTCCAAGTTGAATGTTGGGAAAAAACATCCTAACGGATGTTAATTTTGGTTCTTATGGCTAAAGGAAATTGGAAAAGGAAAAGGATAAGGATTTAGAAAGGCAAAGTGGCATTAATTGGCATTCTATTTATGAACATAATGGAAATTAGGAGAAAGGGGAGATGAAATGTCACAATTTGCATGCGAAGAGGAAAATGAAGGAAGATAATAGAAAATGAAGAAAATAGAGGGCCTCATTGATAAAAATGCTTCTCAATATCAGTTGGCAAGTTTTTTGCTCACACTGAAGCATACAAGTTATGCAGATCAACACATGGTGTTTAAGGATTTTCATATTGGGGAGAATGTGTATTTTTGCATCAATCCCAAGAGGAGCTCCCTGAGGATTGGATCATGTGCCAATTTGGCACCTCGGTATTGCGGGCCTTTCAAGATCCTTGAGAGGATTGGACCAATCGCCTAAATACTTGAACTGTCTTCGACAGTGAAAGTCCATGATTTTTTCCATGTTTCATTTCTTAAAATATATGTGAAGGATGTTTATCAAGTGATTTACTGACCTATATTACAGGTGGAGCTAGAAGGAGAATTCTAGTTGGAACTGTAGTGCATATTGTAGCATAAATAACTCATGATCTGAAACTAATAAATCAAGAAACTTAAAGTGCAGTGGAAGCTCGTTAGGCCCAATGAAGCTACATGGGAGATGGTTTATCAGATATGGGATATGTATCCTTCATTGTTTGTCGGTTTAGGAAAATCAGTTTTGGTATATGTATATATCTATTTATGGTTGGTATTGTAAATATTGTAATTAGTTGTGTTATCAATATCGAATAAGAAGTATTGCTACCTTGTTGTCATGTTTGTCATGTTGGTTTGTCTTTTCAACAAGTTATTCATTGTAAATATTGCATCGAGCTAATTTAAAAAACTCCATGTGTAGTATGTTTTGGATTTTAACATTCTTGCTAGTTATAGGTGTCATAGAAGATCGAGGATGGTGTTCCCCTAAGGGGGAGGGGTTTGTAATAGCCTTGGGTTAAAATTTCATGTCATAAAAGTTAATAAAGGAAAAAAAGACCAAGGTCATCGGGCACATGTTCCAATATGAATGTTGGGAAAAACATCCTACTGGGTGTCACTTTTGGTTTATTATGGCTAAGGAATTTGGAAAAGGAAATGAGGAATTTATTGAAATTTATTTATGAAAATGAAGGAAAATAGGAGAAAAAAGAGATGAAAGGTCACACATTTTCATGAGAAGGGAATTGAAAGAAAAATAAAGGAAAATGAAGAAAATAAATGTAACAGACCTGGTGAAAATTCCATGTAATAAAGTTAAAAATAATAGCCATGGTTTAAGTGACAATTATTCTAAGTTGAATGTTGGGAAAAGGAAAATAATAGAAAATGAAGAAAATAGAGGGTCTCATTGATAAAAATGCTTTTTGAATACCAGTTGGCAAGTTTTTTTCTCTCACTTATGGATCTCATTCTATTCTCTCTCTCTCTCTCACACACACTCTTTAACACTTTGATTTTTCTTGGAGCACTTTGGAATTGGATAAATAAAGGCAAAGAAAGCAAGAAGAAGGAAGGAGAAAGCAAGGAAGACCAGGATCAAGAAGCTACAAAAAGATTATTTGCGCGTGTGATTTCCTTGCTAGATTTGGCATGCATGGTATTTCATGTGGTTCTTTTTTGTATTGGCATGTGTTTTCTCAGGTGTGACAGTTTTATCAGTGTAACCTTTGAATTTCATGATAGCCATGGTTTTGTGGAGTTCTCATACTTTGGTTGAGCTGGATTATCAGATGGATTCAAATTTGAGTGAGGTGCATCTCTTAAATGACAAATACATGGCCTAGTGGAACCTAAACCGGACTGTGGATGATGGTAAATCCAGTGGCCCAGTAACCCCTGAACCTAAATGTGGGTTGTGGTAAATCCAGGATTATGTGCCTTGGTGGGTCTAGGAATCCTTGACCTGTGAATGGTAGGATATACAGTAAATACTAGAGGTGGTTTGCCTCGTTTTAGGGCATAGTGATCCAGGATGGATTGTAGTAAAGCGTGAGATGTGGGTGCTTTTCATTTGGGTCTAGTAGTCCTGGGATGGGATGTATGGTAAAGATTCGAGATTATGTCTCGGTTTAAGGCCTAGTGACCCCTGATTCATACTGTGGGTTGCGGTAAATCCTGAGAGACTAGGCGACGGGAAAATTCCTCACAGTGTAGGTAGAGAACCCAGTAACATTCATGCTTGTTTGGTTCTTTTTGGTTGGTTATGAGTCCCACATTCATGCTTGGAATATAGCACGGGGGTGGCTAGTTAAAGGGAGATTTGGCTCAGCCAATCTATGGTCGAGTGGAATTTGGAAGTCCCATCTCTGGTTGGTTTTAACACTCATTAATGAGAAGGTTATCCTTTGGTATTTGATGTATAATTTCACATGTTATTATGTGGATTATGTTGTTTTTGTATCCATGGTATTTTTTTTGTTATTATGATGGGTATAAGCATGTTTTTTATTAATGATGGTGTATGGGTATAACCATGTTTTTACTTGTAAATGAATGCACAATGTATCTATGGTCAAATAGATTGTATGGGAGATAATGACGTAGGGGAGAAATTATTCTTAGTGACTCTCAGGTAAGTATGAGACCCCTATGTTCATTTCTATTGTTTATACCTGTAACTTTCATGTTTGTGACATGTTTGAAAAAATGTTTGTCATGGCTAGGATGTTTGTGACATGTTTGAAAATTTTCCTTTCATGGCTGGGAGGGGTCCAGATGAGTTATTATTGCTAAAAAAACTTCCTTACCATTGTCTTATTGTGATTTATCATCTTTGAAATTTTCATGAAGTTTTGTGCAAAACACTAGGTTTTGGCCCTCCAAAGGTGGCTCAAATCCGAGAGATGCAAGCACAAAGCCGAGTTTCTGTGGCCCTGGCCACTGGCATGTAGTATTATGCTCAGGGACATAGCCTTCTGGCTACTGGCATGAAGTTTTATGCTTGTGGACATGGCTCAAAGAGGTCAAAATGTCAGTGTGACCTAAGGGTAAGAGGCCTGAAAGGTTGGGTTACCTCTTGGGGGTGTTATTGTTGTTGTACAAGGTATGTATGTTGTTTTTTTGTTTGTTTCACTTCCTTAAAGTCACTTACAAGGTTGAATCTCATTATTGTAGCCTCTTGTCACATTTTTACCCCAATTGGCTGGTTACTTGGGTAGATGTGGGAATAGGGTGTTACAGAGTGGTATCATAGTGTGGTTGCGCTCTGCTTGGGTGGTGTTTGGTTTCCATTTTCTTTGTGTGATAGTTGATACCAAATAGTGGTATTAGATCATGGTTCAACCCTTGGACTGGATGGGCGGTGTGTTTTTCATACTTTTTTATTGGTTGCATATGTGTTTGTCATACCTAGGGTGCATTTTCTTGTTGAATCTGTGTTTTGTTGGCCATCATGGTAGTGCTGTCACCATGGATGTGTTGATGGTGTTGTTTTCAACATGTTGTCATGAGTGTATGATTGGTTATGTCTTTCTCATGCTTCTATATTTTTTGTGCACACTTTCTTACATATTTTTACATATTTTATATGCATTTCTTGCTTATGCTAATGTTAAATATTTGCCATGGTTTGGGGTTATCTGTGTATGCATGCTTGTGTGATGTCATATGTTGAACATGCATTGGTCATTCATGATTGGTTATAAATGTCAAGTGGATGCATATGGTCAAGTTTGCATTGGTTTGATTGAGTTTTTTGTGCATAAGGTCATTATATACAATTAGGTCATCATGATGATCTTGGTATGTTATGATGCTAATGTGTTGGATGAGATAAAGTAGGAGATGCAGACCATTAAAGTGACGTTGCAAAAATGGAATTTGGGGTAAGAGAAGATCATCATACAAGTTTATATGTTTGGCATGCAGGTATGTGATTCATTGTTGTTGTAAGAATTAGGGTTACTTGTATGTTTTTCATTCTATTATTATGGTTACATATGTGATAAATGCTAGTTGATGAGTGTAGTCATATGCATTATACTTGTGCGTATGCCTTTCATTATATTGATTTTATGGTTACACACATGATAGATGTTAGTTAATTGATGTGATCGTATGTACATGTGTTCGTTAGTCAAGCATGGTATTAACTTTATGATTATGTTATATGTTGTTGATGAGCATGTTATATGTTAAATTATTGTTGTTATATGTTAGTTAACTTTATGATTAGATTTATTGTATTAATATATTTATGTTGTATGTATCATGCTAAATTGGATTGACCTAGGTAGATGGTTAGGTTTATGAAATTCAATTATCATACAACTTATTTGTGATATGATGTCATACAAATATAGGGTGATGACATATTTGTTATTATTATACATGAATGACATTTGTTTGTGAGTTTGTGATGTGAACATGTTAGCTAGTTACTATTATGGATATCATGACCTTATTTAGGATTTGAGTTGATGTGTGGTGAATTTATATCATGCTAATATAGGTTAATTATGCAGACAAGATAGCCTCCCATGAGATACATTAAGGTATAAGTTTACTTATTTCATCTACTTGGTGCTTCACTATTTGATTATGTCATCTATTCAGTGTTTGGTGTCTATTATGTAGATGAATGTTCGAATGTTTGATTAGTTTCGGGATATGAGTGTGTATTTATAAGATTGAATGAAGATTCCATTTGGTTTTAAGATGGTTGTACTAACGGAATATGTTTTGAGGAAATTGATATGTAATTGTGTATAAGTAGATGATAGTTGTGGAATTAGGTATTATGACTTATGACTATGATTTGATTTTTGATTATGACATGATTTTTGATTTGGTAAAGGTTGATTTTAAATTGATAGATGTGTTTTCTTGATCTTTGGATTATATTATTGACATGTGTAAGCAGTTGCAGGGAAACATGTTTTATATTAGTGTGATAAGGTACTAGTTGATGTGTTTACATAACTAACAGTTGGGTGATGTAACAGTGCATAGTAATATTCAATCGTATCAAGGGAAAGATAGAAGCAAGGAATTGGGTAAGAATTCCTTTGGATATGTTTGGAAACCCTAATTCCAAAGGAATGAGTGATTTTCATATAGTAATTATTTTTAAACCTGATCTTGTATGGCATTATGTGGATATGTGTTATATTAATGAACATGTAATTGACTCGTATAACTATTGGTTTCTAGTTATGGTTGGTTTTTTCAAGGGATAGGAGTCCCTTGAGAGATGATATATGTATGTGTTCATATACAAGGCAGTGTGTCTAGAATAACAAGGTAAGGTAACTAGTATATTTTATGCTTATATTCTACCCTAATAGTTATGTGTTTATGGTCGTATGATGCAGGGGATTTCATGGTAGTGACACATCCATGAAATATTTGAAAAGGTTCAGGTTGAGATTTCGATTGGAAGCATTGGGAATCATGGGGTTGATTCATGGTGTTTGTTGCTAAGTCTTGTTCTTTAGGTCTTTTGTGATTTGTTGAGCTTTATTTATGGTTTTATTTATTTATGGGGCAAATCCTTGCCACTTTGTTAGTGGTGTCATATTGCTATTGGTTTTCCATGGTTTTCTTCTTTTGTTTCTTTTTCTTGTCTTTTATTTTTTGAGAGTCTTGGGAATTGGTTGGGGAAAGAGGAAGTTAATGGAGCTCGGGGACAGCTAAATGAAACCCAACATGTAATGAAAGACTCAAGTGAAGCTTGATGCATGTACAAGGGAAACTAAAGTTAAGAGTATGACATCTAGTTGGATTGGTTGAGTCCATTGGTGTAAATGAACGATAGCAGGATAGTAATGAGAAAGGTGTCAAGTAAGGTAAAGTGAATGGAGCTAATATGTTAGATGCTTTGGCTATGTTGGGAAAAGTTGCTCTCAATGTTGTGCATGTTGTGCACGAATAAAGGGAGTTGTCTTAACCTAGACCTTATGATATATGTTAGTTATGTTGTGATCATGATTATGATAATGTCTATATATGCATATATGCATGTATGTATGTCATTTTCTGACGAGATCATGATTGATTTATGTTGATATCTATATATGTATATATGCATGTATGTATGTCGTTATCTAACGAGATCATAATTGATTTATGTTGATGTTTATATATGTATACATGTATGTATGTATGTATGTTGTGTATGATAGGGTCTTCATGAATCATTATTGTTTAATGCTAATGTTTATATGTATATATATGTGTATGTATATCATGGTATGACAAAATCATTATTTCTTTATGACTATATATATATATATATGAATATATGGTATTGTATGATAGTGTTTTCAAGGATAATTCTTGTGGAGGAATGATTTCTTATGTAGGTGAATGGCATGAAGAGGTTCCTAGTGTTATGAGGAATCAAGTGGGAAGAGTAACTTTGACAGATCTACAAGGTCAGTATCATGTGCACATGGATTGATATTATATGCTTGTACTATTCCTATGTTTATGTTATGTTAAGGTAATGTTGAGGATTACATCAAAGAAGTGAAAGTAGTGTGATCTGTGGCATTATAATATAGGAATGGATAAGACACTAGAAGCAAGGTTGCTTTTGGGGTTAGTCTGTTTTCTATGGATGTGCAGTCCTACTGATGTGTATATGTTGTGCATGTTGTGTATTCAATGATTGAACCTATGGTGATGTGTACATGTAACATATGTATTGTTGTGTACATATGATGTTGTATGCCTGTTATATATATGGTGTTGTGTGTATATTGAATAGAAGTGATAAATATAGATGGTGCTATGTAAATGTGGTACATGTGTTTTTGTGTACATATCGTACTGTGCGCATGTTGGATATACAATGATTTGTGCATATGGTGTTGTGAGCATGTTGGATATGCGATGTTGTGTATGTATGGTGCTATGTACATGTGGTACATGTAGTGCTATGTACATATGGTATTCTGTGTGTGTTGTACATATGATGTTATGTGCATATGGTGTTGTATGCGTTATTGTACATTGGGTGTTGTGTGCATGTGGTGTTGTGTATGTGATTGTGCATGTGCTGTTGTGTGCAGGTGGTGCCATGTACATGTTGTCTGTGTGGCGTCATGTACAAGTCATGCATGTGTTGTGTACATGTGGTATTATGTACACATTATACAGGTGGTGCAGTGTACATTTGGCATTGTGTACACGTTGTGTAGGTGGTGTCTTGTACATGTGATGTTGTGCACATGTTGTGCAAGTAGTGTTGTGTGTAGGTGGTATTGTGTACATGTTGTGCACATTTTGTGCAGGTAGTGTTGTGTGTAGGTGGTATTGTGTACATGTTGTGCATATGATACTGGTATACATGTGGTATTGTGTGCATGTCATACATGTTGTGTTGAGGGCATGCAGTACTATGTATGTGCATGGTGTAGTCATGATATCATGACTTGTGTATTAATTGTGATGTACTCTATCTTTTTATTGCGTGGCATTTTTCACTGGATGTATGTATATGTATTATGTTGTGTTGTACATCGAGTGTATTTGTATGTGTTGTGTTGTACACTGGTTATATGTGTGTGTGTTATGTTGTGTTATACACAGAGTGTGGGTGTATTTATTTTGTGGTGTTGTACACCTTGTGTGGATGTACATGTTTTGATGTACACTGTGTGTATGTGTACATGATTTAAGAGAAGAAAAGGTATTGGGTGCTTGCTAGGTGTGGAAACTAATCCAGTGTGTGTACAAAAAGAGAAAAGGAAGAAGTAAGGACCGATGAAGGATAAGTATCGGTATTTTATGTCAGTTCTATTATGCATGTGATCTATGATTATGAATTATGATGGTTACATGTGATTTATGATAATGTTTTATGATGATTGCAAGTGATTCATGATTTTTACCTATGATGGTTGTGTTTTGAGCTAACTAGATGTGATATGTTTATACATGATGATTTGATCAAACATCTAGTTTGACTTGTGTGACAAGAAGTGAACATGATTGCAAGTGTACCTTATTGACGAGCCACCAATGGCATATGATTTTAAGTTATTTCAATCTATTTTGAATCTAATGGAGATTATGTGCTTGGTATATGAAAGAATGTAAGTCCCGGTTGGGTGAGTGAATTTATTGCAAGAATTAGCAGAAGGAATTGGAACACGTAACAGTATGTTGGTAAAGCACTTCAGGAGTAGGGCCATTTTGGGACATTGGTACCCAATAGTGTCCATTGATCACCATGAGCATGCTATGACCAGTATGATGGTTTTAAGGTAGGTATATGCCTTGTTTTTTGGACCTTCCGATACGAGGAAACCTTACCAAGGGAGGGGTCATCCGAGGGACTATGTAGTAGAGAAGGGGATGCCTGCAGAAATTGGAAGGTGTGTGACTGCACGAAATGTGGTGATCAAAGTTCTCGAGGTATTGTGTAGCAGAGAAGGGAAGGGCGCGGATGGAATTTTTTTTTGTCATTAGCATTTCCATATGGAATAAGATGCACATTGGGAGTGTCCCCTGGAACAATGAGTTCGTAAATTTTCATTGAGAGGAAAAATGGCACAAGATTGTAGTGATGGACATTGAATACAAATTTGGCTCTCATAGTTGATTATGGAATTCTTGGGAAGGAATTCAATCCTGGCACTACTTTGATGATAGAGGCATTAACCTCTGTATTCTCTTGTTGATTGATGCAAGCATTGTATCCTTTTATTTTCTGGTTGAGAAAATGTGCATATGTAGTTCTAATGATTTGTGTTATAAACATCCAGTACACGGTATGATTGTCATGATGTTTTTTTATTTTGAGCAGGTTATTCATTGTTAATACTGCAATGAGCTAAGTTATAAAGCTCCATAGGAAATATGTTCTATTTTAAGTGGTTTTCTAGTTTGTAGGTGTCATTGAACACCAAGGACAGTGTTCCCCCAAGGGGGAGGGTTTTGTAACAACCCTGGTGAAAATTCCATGTAATAAAGTTAAAAATAATAACCATGGTTTATGGGACACTTATTCCAAGCTAAAATTTTGGAAAACCATCTTAGCGAGTGTTTATTTCGGTTATTATGGCTAAAGGAAATTGGAAAAGGAAAAAGTAAAGGCTTTATAAAGGCAATGTGGCATTAATTGAAATTTTATTTATTAAAATAATGGAAATTAGGAGAAAATGGATATGAAAGGCCATAGGTTTCATGTGAGGAGGAAAATGAAGGAAAATATTGGAAAATGAATAAAATAGAGGTCCTCATTGATAAAAAAAGCTTTTGAAGATCAACTTGCAAGTTTTTTTCTCACACTTATGGCTCTTATTCTATTCTCTCTCTCTCTCTCTCTCACTATTGAATGGTTAGATTTTTCTTGGAGAACTTTGGCATTGGAGCTAGAAAGGAACATAAAGAAAGAATAAGGAAGGAGTAAGTAAGGAAGAACATGATCAAGTAGTTATAGCGAGATTCTTTGCAGGTATTCATTTTCCTCTGTGATTTCCTTACTAGATATGTCATGCATAGTATTGCATGTGGTTCTTTTTTGTCTTGGCATGGTTTTTTCTAGGTGTGACAGTGTTATCATCCTACCCTTTCCATTTCTATATAGCCATGGTGTTGTGGAGTTCTCATACTTTGGTTGATCTAGATTGTCGTATGGATTCGAAGTTGAGTGAGGTGGATCTACGAAATAAAAAACAGATGGCCAGTGGTCCCTAAACTAGACTATGGATTGTGGTAAAGTCATTGTCCTAGAAACCACTGAACCAGACGGTGAGTTGTGGTAAAGCCAGGATTCTGCTCCTTAGTGATCTTAGGAATCCTCGACTTCTGAATGGCAAGATATGCAATAAATCCTACAGGTGGTTTGCCTCAGTTTAGGGCCTAGTGATCTAGGATGGATTGCGGTAAATCCTGAGAGATGGGTGGTCTCTATCTAGGCCTAGTAGTCCCAGGATGGGATGTATGGTAAAGTCTTGAGATTATCTCTCGGTTTAGGGCCTAGTGACCCCTGATTTAGACTGTCGGTTGCAGTAAAGCTTGAGAGACTAGGAGACAGGAAAATTTCTCATGGTGTAGGTGGAGAACTCAGTAACATTCATGCTTTTTTTTTTTTTTTTTTTTACGAGTCCCACATTCATGCTTGGAATATGGCACGAGGGTGATTGGTTGAAGATATATTTGGCTCAGCCAATCTATGATAGAGTGGAACGTGGAAGTCCCATCACTGGTTGCCTTTTAAACACATTAATGAGAAGCTCATTCCTTTAGTATTTGATGTATAATTGTATGGTTTATTATATGGATTCTATTTATGTTGTATCCGTGGTATTTCTATTTTTATTATGCTGGTTATAATAATTTATTTCAACAGTGATGGTGTATGCCTCTATCCATGTTTTTACTTGTAAATGAATGAAAAATGTATCTATGGCCAAATATATTTTATGGAAGCTAATGATGTAGGGGATAAATTATTCTCATATACTCTCACATAAGTATGAGATCCCTATGGTCAATTATGTTGTGTATACATGTAGCTTTCATGTTTGTGACATGTTTGAAAAAAATCTTGTGATGGCTAGCATGTGTGTGACATGTTTGAAAAAATGTATGTCAAGGCTAAGAGGGGTCCAGATGATTTCTTATTGATGTGATTTCTTACTTATAATTGTCCTTATGTTATTTATCATCTCAAAAATTTTTATGAAGTTATGGGAAAAGCGTTGGGTTATGAGCCTCCAAATATGGCTCAAATCTTAGAGATGCAGGCACATAATTGAGTTCTTGACTCCCTGGCCGTTGGCATGCAATGTTATGCCTGGGGATATAGCCTCCTGGCCACTGGCATGCAATGTTATGGCTTCGAATATAGCTAAAATAGGTTAAAGTGTCAGTGTGGGTAAGAGGCCTAAAAATTTGGGTTACCTCTTAGGTGTGTTGTTGTTGTTTTACAAGGTTTGTATGTTGTGTTTATGTCGATTCCACTTCCTTAAAGTCACCTAGGAGGTTGAATCTCATTATTGTAGCCTCTCATGACATGTTTACCCTGATTGGTCAGTTACTTGGGTAGATGTGGGAAGAGGGTGTTACAATAAATGCCTTAATGATAAAATCACTTCTGAGGATCAATTCACAACTTTTGTTTATTTAACTTTTGTGAGTTCAATTTTGGAGCTCTCTCTATTCTCTGATACTATTCCACACTTA
This sequence comes from Pinus albicaulis, assembly GCA_034641835.2. Lineage (NCBI taxonomy): Eukaryota > Viridiplantae > Streptophyta > Pinopsida > Pinales > Pinaceae > Pinus > Pinus albicaulis. The sequence continues at coordinate 30,787,066 of CM076576.1, forward strand.
GACAATTCTTGGAGCACTCTAGCATTTGATAAATAAAATAAAAGGAAGGAAAAAGAAATAAAAGGAAGGACAAGGAAAGGAAAGGACAATAAAGGAACGTTGGATCAAGCAGATTCAATAGGGAGACTTGAATGTAATAGCTTTCATGTGTGATTTCCTAGCTGATCGGTGAACACATGATACATGCATGTGTGTATTTAGTTATGTTGATATCATTAGCATGGGTATTTCTAGGTGTGACAATGGTTTTCAGCCTTTCCTTTCCATTTCCATATAGCCAGGGTGTGATTGGGTTATGTCATTTAGTTTATATTTGGATTGTCAAATAGTTTTGGAATTGGGTGAGGTTGTCTTAGAAAAATTTCCAAGAGTTGGGGGTAGAGGTGGTTTAATCTCCAGGAAGCCCTCAACATGTCGGTGGAGACAGGAAAATTCCTTAAGGTAATTGTGAAGAGATTATTAGGCATCAAAGCTTGTTTTGGGCTTAGTGATCTCTTGACTAGATTTGGCAACATCATGGTAGCCTGAAATTGGAGGTGGTTTAATCTCCTAGAAACCTTAGTTGTCTATGTATTTGTTTTTCTTATGTGATATCTTAACCGGTTTCTTTGAGATCATGGGAGCATGAGTGTGGAGGTGATTTAAACTATGGGAAGCCCTAGTTTTTTATGTATTTAGTTCCCACATTCATGCTCAAAATATGACATGAGGGTGATTGGCTGAAAGAAATATTTAGTTCAGCCAAATCTATGGTTGGCTGGTATGTGGAAGTCCTTGACTTTGTTGTCTTTTACATATGTTAATAAGAGCTCTTTTCCTATGTTATTTTATGAGTACTTGTACTTGTTATTATGTGGCTTTAATTTTTGTTCTATCATGGTTATTATTCTAGTTATATGTTGGTTATAAGCATAGTTCCATAACAAGTTCTAGCTATGGATCTTGATATGTTTTGATTATTTGATGAATGGTTAATGAGTGCATGAGCTAAAAAAATGTTATTTTTTCCATTATGAGAGGGAATTAGGCCTTCTTCATGATTCTCAGATAATTTTTAGACTCCTATGTTGATATATGCATTCATGACCTATAGATTACATGTTCATGATATGTTTCACGAAATGATTGTCATGGTTAAGCCTGGTTAGGCCAAGTATTTGATCAAGTTTGGCAGTAATGGATTTGTCTTGATGTTATTTATCATTCTGGAAAGTCTCACTAAGTTTTGGGAAATGGTATGGAGGCAAGCTTGAATTGGTGGCTCAGAATCTGGGATCACACCCCATGAATCAGAAGTTTGGGGCCATAACTGCACCCTGTTATTCTTATGCATGAATTTGGAGGACTATAGTCATATGGAGGCATTTTCATGCATGTGTTTTGGGGCCTAGGTCACTAGAAAAAGTATTTTTACTCAAGGTTTGGGAACTTGGAGTGGTTTTTTAGCTCCTAGGTGTATTATAGGTCATGAGGAAGGTTAGTAAAGTTCTAGTTTGTCGACTCCACTCCCTTAACTATAGTTAGGAGTTTGGGTCATGTTATAGTATCCCTTTTCTCATGTTAACTCCGGAAGGACAATTAAAGTGGGCAAATGTGGGAGGTGGTATTAGTTTTTTTATTGCTATGGTTCTTGGATAGTTTTAATGAGGTGGAATGAGTAGCAGCATGTGTTGTGACTCAAGAAGAAATTTGGCTTCTAATATTGCTTGGCAAAGTGTTTGGAGGCCACAGTGGTATTTTATGATAATTGAAACTACATGAAGCTATCAAATAATATAAGAGATTGACACCAAGTATCACTACATTTGCAAAATGGTGTGGGAGTCAGTGATAAAGCTTTGATATATATCCAATGATGAACAAATGATTTATATTCTAGAAAAACCTCTACCCAGAGGAAAGTTTGTATATTTAAAGATGAGTTGAGTTGTGATGAATTCTTCTCTGGATGAGTGGGAGCAATGATCTTCTTAGATCATGTTATTCTTCATGTGCCACACTGACCTAGATAGGTCTCTAGTCCATGTGTCAACAAATTGTACCTTCTAGACAATCAAGTTAGCTTGCTCTCATTGGAAACCATTCAGATCACCTTGGTGACTATATAAATAAATACTCATTCTCCTTGCCATTCTCTCACCTCTCAATCATATCTATTCATCCTACTCAAGCGAAGGTTATTTAAGGAGAAATCCACAGTCTAATGAAACAATAAATTTCTCTCTCTCTCTCTCTCTCTCTCTCTCTCTCTCTCTATCTCTCTCTCTCAAGTGAAGGTGCTTTAAGGAGAAATCCACAGTCTAATCAAGCAATAAATTCCCCTCTCTCTCTCTCTCTCTCTCTCTCTCTCTAAGGTCTAATTCATTGTGTCACACTTGTAGTAGTGGTTTGACATATTGATATAAACCTATGCGGCATAGATTTGGCATATGTTGAATTTATTTAAAATTTTATGACATATATATGACAGTTTTTGGTCTGATCTAAAAGTATGTGACCGTTAGATATGAGTTATGGTGGCAGATATGGGGTATGTGGTGGCCGATATAAACTCTATTGTGGCATATCCAAAAAATGTAACATAGATCCAACCTTTGTGGTGGAATATCTAAGGTATGTGATAAATATCTATGCTTTGTGACATAAATATGAGCTCTATGGTGGAAAATAAGAACTTTTTGGTGGCAGATCTCGGCTCTGTGACAGATATATGATTTATGTAGTAGAAGAGTCAAGCTTTATGGTGGAATATCTGAATTTTTTATCTCTTATTATTCTAATATATATTATTGGTTGAAGTATGAACTCAAAGAATATTACATTCCATTCTTGCGAAAGGACCAATCTCTACTTTGTGATATTTATTGGACATTCAGTTGTGGAAACCTTGCACTTTTGGAGGTCTTCTTGGGTCAAAAAAATCCATGTATTGATGTATTATTGAAGGATCTATCTAAGAAAGAAATTTATTGGGTTTTTCTCTTATGGGGTTTTTCCTTGGTATTGCACCTAATTTATGGTTTCCCATATGATGCATTGTGATGTCCACTTTCTCCTTACTCTCATTGTTTAATTATTTTTTGATAGAAGAATAAATTTATATAAGTACTACTAAGCTCATAAATAATTATTTGATCTTCAAAAAATAAGAAAATATTTCTTGTGTTTCACCGTACTTGGATTTCAAACAAATTCTTCTTCTTCGGTGGATGGCTAGGGGAGAAGGAACACTAAGTGGAGGAAGCCATGACTTGTCGTTGAGGATTAACACACTAGGTTCAACATGGTTGCATTATCATTGATAAGTGTCATAAACCCATGTTTTCACCGTGCATGCTTGCATTAGAGAAAATTTGAGTTCTATAATGGGCCTCCTAAGGAATATTATAAAATACTAGAGGAAACACTAAAACAAGATTATATTACATCATCAAATTTTGGAGGGAAAAAGGAAAAAAGATACTTTTTCAACTCATATTTTCAACTTATCTCCTTAATGTTTTACTCAAATTTCAAGAGAGAGAACTTGTTGGATGCGTAATTTAATTCCTCATCCAAGGAGTACTGAATTTTCAAACTTTTGATCGGCCTTACTACATGAAAATGAGAAATACATGAAAAAAATGATTGCAATCACGTTTTTCATGTATTTCCCATTTTTCATCTAGTAGGGTCCATAAAAAGTATACAGATGGGTACTCCATGGATGAGACTTAAATTTCGTATCCAAAGAGTTCTCCTACTCAAAATTTGAGTAAAAAAATAGGGAGATAAGTTGAAATTATGAATTGAAAATGTAGTCGTTTTTGTTTTTTTTTTCAATAATTTTACTCCAAAAATGGTGAATCATCCCCCATGGTTAACATCACAATATTGAATCCTATTGCTTCTTATAAAGTTGATTTCGTTTTTACATTTTTGTTTTGAGGCCAAATTTTGACCTCAAAATTTCTCTAATGTGTGCTAGGCTAGGTGCACAAGGATATTCAGGTGGAGGTATAAAGTGATCTGTATCCCTAGTAAAGGGTGGATACTCTATATTCTCTAGATTCATGGTTTACATAGGGTAATATTTGTCTTTTTGGTGAATTGAATGTGGTATTTGTAGTTAGATAACAATGTGCTTTGGGATCTCGGTAAAGGGTAGAGACACTGGAGGCTATAATGCCTGTTTAAGCGGGCGAAAACATGTTGGTCTCTATATTCCCAACAATAGTGGATTTGTTTTGGTTTTATTCCCTCGAGTTGTTCTCCTTAGGCATTAAATCTATCTTTGGTGCGCTTGATTGTAAGAAATATTATTAGTAATCATCCTATGGTTGGGTGGAGAGTTGAAGTCCCACACCCAGTTGCCGGTTACATAAGAATTCAAGATTAGTGTTTATTTGTTCCTTGTTATTCCTAACTAATGAATGTTATTTTTACATGGAAATGGGTTCATGCTACAACCCTATCAAAGAAGGAATATGATATTTTTCTTAAAATGGTATTCTTTCTATTTTATTGTCCCAGATTCAATCACATAGCTAGTGTGATTGTTATGAATATAAGTTAACTATTGTGGTGCTTGAGTTTACATGAATTACTCATTTTATTTAACTTGGGACTTCGGTGTCGAAGTGCTCATGGTATCAGTTGTTAAGGAGGATACCGTTTTTATTTATGAGATGATATAACTCATTTTTATGCAACTAAGTGATTTTATGTTTGAGTAACAAGAAGGCTTTTATGGTCACAAATAAGTTTAATCCATGGTTAGTGTTGTATATTCTTCATGCTAATGAATGAATTCAGAATCCACGTTTATATGAATGTGTTTAATTATTGATGTGTTACTCTTATAAATGTCTCATTTTTATTTTGAAGTGATTTCCTTGAGATAAATAATAATTGGGGAAATTTAGACACTCACAGATGTCTTAATCAATTTCCTGGAATTGTATCAAAAGGGCCCAGGATGTTCTACTGCATTTAAGGGAAAAAATGGCCCTGAAGCAGATTATTTTTGACCAAGTTCATATTTTTTGGGGTCGAAGATAGTTTAGGGATTGAATGATTTTGGGGTATGAGTAGCTTTGGATCAAGAGTTTGAGCATAATGGCCTAAGAAATGTAGTTTGGTTTCAAATGTGTTTGAGGTCCCGTGTATGGGCTTAGGTCCAAACTATACTAGGAGTCCTAGGAGTTAGGGGCTAGGTTTATTTGATGCCTTGGATGTGGCTCCAGACCTGAATTACCCCAATATTTAAGGGGTTTGGGGAATCCAATGTGTGTCATGTTTTGTACATAGAAAGGGCCCAAAGGATTGAAGTACTTGTATAGTATATTCATCATGAAGCACACATCAGAGTAGGTATGGTGGAGCCAAAGCGAGATGCTAACATGGAACACTTATAAAGAACACATGGGTAGGGCATGATGACATAGGAAGCCTAGGTGAGGTGGGGTTTCCATGAGGGAACCATGAGGGTGTCATGTGGAAATACCTTGCTTATGTGGTGAGGGTTTATTGTTGAAGTTTGCAACAAGAAACAATGAAATTGGCATCCAAAGAAAACATCCATGATCCTGGTGAAAATTAAGCACCTACACAAGGGTGGGGCCCACATAGGCTATTTGAGGTGTATGTCTATTTATAGATGTATGTGCATGTCTATTTTTATTATCCCTTAATATTAGATGGACATTAAACTATAATCTATTCTCAATGAGAACTTGGAAATAGTTAACTGAAGTGGAAAATTATTTCGCTAAGTGAATTCGAGTTAAGTGGTTGGTTGGTGGGACATGCAAGTTGACTTTAGTTGTAACTAAGTGATTCTAGTTGTAACAGAGTTGGAATTGTCGTGGTGTATTATTTAATGCAAGTTGTAAATCAGTTTAACTCAGTTAAGTGAGTTAAAGTCAGTTGTGCTAGTTTTAACTGCAGATACACTAGTGAGAGATCAAGTGAATTAAATATTAATTAATTCACATGTAGTGATGTCACATGCAACTGATGTTTTTACTATTATTAACTGCATGCATTTCAGTTCCAGTGGAGACCCAGTTGAGATCTAGGTGAAAGCGAAGTGTAACTATCAGTTGTGATATTAACAGGCTACCCAGGTGTAGTTATATTACCACAAGATGTCCATGATACTAAGCGTAGTTGAGGAAGGCTGAAATTATTTGTGATTAAGGATTGCATTCATCAGGAACTGCGTGAGCAAGGCAGGCTGTCTAGATGTATTAAATTGGCTAAGGGATTTGCCAATTGTTGTATGACAATGTGAGACAATTAGCTGATGCACTGAGGCCTCTTGTGAGAATATTTTTGTATGTAATTGTTTCATGATTCCTTGTGGAATATAAAATATATGATAGAGGGGTTTTTAGCTGTAAGCTTTCCCCGAGAATATCTAGTGTTGTGGTATTAATCTATTCTTCTTGCTTCATGTGATTGGAAATTGTGTTGTTCTTAATTCCGCAAAATATTTGTAGAAGTGATTCAGTATTTAAAGTTAGTACATTGTTAGATCGAGGGAATCAAATATATACATGCATGTTGTATAATTTCTACATGGTATCAGAGCTATGTTATAAATTTTCTACATGGTACGAGAGCAATAATTGTTCAGGTGCGCGAGTTTGCAGAGAATATATGAAACTTTTTTATGCAAATTTTTTAGAAACAAATAGCATATTTGGATTCCTTGTGAAAAAATACCCAAATTGAAAAAAAAATCGATTGAATTGGAGCTCGGATGAGGGAGATATCGTCGATTTAAAATCAGCTCTTTTGTTAGAAAATTTTGCGACAGTGGGACAATTACAATGTGCGTGAGCCAAGAACCTACTTGCGTTGAGGTACAAGATGCATGCAAAGCTTTGAGGAGCAAAGAAGAGGTTAGTGACTTGGTGGTTGAGAGGGAATCTCTCAACATGCAGCCTGAGAAGTAGTTTCAGAAGGTTGTGGAGCAGCCACAACTGGAGATGCAGAAGAATCTCTATAGATTTGATGTAGATGTGATTTCTATTGAGCTTCCTACCATTAGGAAGTGTGAGAAAGTCATGCAATTGAACCTTGAGAGGGAGCTAGATTTGAATGCATGTAAGAGTGAACCTCAAGATGTGGAGCAGCCACATGTGGAGGATCATGGAGTGGGAGCAACCACTCATGCAAAGAAATTTCGAGCTAGATGGGCAGAGGGAGTGCATGTAGCTATACCACCAGGTGAGAGGTGGGGTGACATGCATGAATAATCCCAAGAGGAAATTTTGGGCAGGATTCATTGAGATGGTGTGGATCTCATGAATTGAACCTGGCTACAAGGAGCCCATAGAGCAATAGTAGTAGGATAAGTTAGATTGATGCAGTCACATGTTAGGAGCACATGAAATCAAAGTGACAGTGTCGGATACTGGAGCACAGATCAGAGTTGGAAGCAAGTGCAGAGTGCATGGATGCAGATGTCAGCAGCGCAATGGATCTAGAAAACATGTGTAGTAGCTAGCAGCAAGTTAGAAGACTTTGATGACAGATGCATTATAATGATTCAGTTGTTTGGAGGCTATTTAGCTTCGGAAGTGTTGCATGCAAACGTTGCATGTGCAATAAACACTAGCGAAGTGTTGCATGTGCGAGAAACACTAGAGAAGTTTTTCATGCAAGAGTTGCATGTGCGAGAAACACTAGAGAAGTTTTGCATGAATGAGTTGCATGTCGCATGCAAGGAGTTTCCTTTCTTTTTGAGAGGGAGTGTTGAAGTTTGCAACAAGAAACAATGAAATTGGCATCCGGAAACAACATCCATGATCCTAGTGAAAATTAAGCACCTACACTAGGGTGGGGCCCACACAAGCTATTTTAGGTGTATGTCTATTTATAAATGAATGTGCATCTCTATTTAAAGATGCATGTCTATTTTTATTATCCCTTAATATTATATGGACATTAAAATATAATCTATCCTCAATGAGAACTTGGAAATAATTAACTGAAGTGGAAAATCAGTTAGCTAAGTGAATTTCAAGTTAAGTGGTTGGTTGGTGGGACATGCAGGTTGAATTTAGTTTTAACTGAGTGATTCTAGTTGTAACAGAGTTGGAAGTGCAGTGGTGCATTAGTCAATGCAAGTTGTAAATCAATTTAACTCATTTAAGTGAGTTAAATTCAGTTGTGATAGTTGTAACTGCAGATACAATAGTAAGAGATCAAGTGAATTAAATATTAATTAATTCACATGTGGTGATCTCACATGCAACTGATGTTTTTACTATTATTAACTGTATGCATGTCAGTTCCAGTGGAGACCCAGTTGAGATCTAGGTGAAAAAAAAGTGTAACTATCAATTGTGATATTAGCAGGCTACCCAGATGTACTTATAACACCACAGGATGCCCACAATAATAAACGTAGTTGAGGAAGGTTGAAATTATTTTTGATAAGGATTGCATTCATCAAGAACTGCGTGAGCAAGGCAGGCTGTCTGGAGGCACTAAATTGGCTAAGGGATTTTCCAATTTTTGTATGGCAATGTGAGGCAATTAGATGATGCACTGAGGGCTCTTGTGAGAAGAGTTTTGTATGTAATTGTTTCATGATTCCTTGTGGAATATACAATATATGATAGAGGGTTTTTTAGATGTAAGATTTCCCTGAGAATATCTAGTGTTGTGGTTTTGATCTATTCTTCTTTGATTCATGTGATTGGAAATTGTGTTGTTTTTAATTCCGCAAAATATTTGTAGAAGTGATTTAGTATTTAACTTTAGTACATTGTTAGATCAGGTGAATCCAAGATATACATGCATGCTGTATAATTTCTACATTTATTGGCCAAACTTTAAATGACCATAAATTTTGATATGGGATTCATATTTTGTTAAAAATATATTAGTATGGAAGTCTCTTGTCGAGACAAATGAGATGATGGTATTTAGTTTAAGTTTTAACGAAGTTCATAAAAGAGAAAATTTGTGACCCCATTTCCATGATAGGATTGTGGAGTTTGGGTTAAATCAATTTAACACCTCTAAATGATTTGGATTAACCGAAGGGGGTGGAAGGGAGTGTTATAGAGTAGTTATAAAGCATGTTCAACACATGGATCTAAATGGGCTCAAGAATAAGTGAAATAGGCCTAGGAGAATTACTTAAAGAAGATCTCACATATAGTATAGAAATTGAATCTGAATATTCTTGTGTTGATTATGAAATTTGATTTGTGGATTGCATACTCGCTACAATGATGTTTCTAATAAGTTAAATTATTTTGACAAATTTCCTAACTTGGAACTTGAAGTTTTAAAATAATCTCATAACCATATTCTTATGGAAAGAATACCAAGCCTATAATGAATATGTTTATTGATATTAATAATTGGCTAACAACTACATATGTATCATATCACATAAGAATAAAATGGGGACGGTAATAACAAGAGATGAGTACCAACATGAAACAATATATCACTAGTGGGTTCCAACATGATCATGAATAGGAGTTAGTGGATAAAATTCATAGAGAAGAAGGTTACCCTAATAGGAAAATTAGGTAGAATTGGAATAATTTATACTAAAAATCCCATCATATTTACAAAGATAGAAGCAATAAGAACTAGGAGCGAAACACAAGTTTAATTAGAGTTCATCAGGACATGGAAGATGAAAGTTGAAGCTTGGTGGTGCGGAAGGAAGAATATATACGAATATGAATAGGTAATCAAGTGAGTACATAGTGACAGGAGTTACTCCTTTGAGTACTCAATAAATGAGGATAGGAAACCGTGGGAAGCCATCTGGTGCTACTACAAGAAGACACCATCACTAGAGAGGGAAAGAAAAACACTACATGCCAAAATATTTTAAGAAATCCAAGCATCCCTAATTTGATGGAGACTTGAAGAAGGATAAATAAGAAAAGGAATGGCTTGTAGGAATAAATTTTTTTTTTTGAGTCCATAACTACTCTAAAAATATGATGACAAGAGTGGAAATTTTCAACCTAAAAGGAAAGGATGATATTTGGTGGGAAGGATTAAAACATGTCAAGAACATTCAAGAGGAAGATCTATCCTAGAGGATATTTGAAAGATATTTCCAAGATAAATACTTGTAAGAGAAGTAATATGATTGTTAGGAAAATGAATTTTATGAGCTCAAGTTGGGGTAGCTACGAGATGATGAATATGCAATGAGATTTTTAGAACTACTGAGATATGTTCCCTACCTCAAGGATGAAAAAGCTAAAATACAAATGTTTCTCAGTGGATTTACATAGACATTTAGGGACAATATATATTTTGATGAAACAAAAACTCTAGAGGATACTATTAGAAAAATGAATTACTATTACAAGCAATTGAAGCACAAGTATCAGTACATAATTGATTGGAAGGTAAAAGGAAAGCATGACTTTAAGGGAAAGGGGAAAAATTTTCCAAAACAATAATTGAAAGGAAAGAATACGAACTCAACCACTTTTAATAGGGGTTATTTTCAACAGAGATACAACGTTGCTATATGAATTGATTCGCTTAAGCCATAGGAGAGGAAGCCAAATGTTTTGGAGGATAGCCCTTAAAGTGTTGGAGTTGTAGGGAGATCCATGTGGCCTAGAACTATACAATGTGCAGGAAATAGGAAATGCGTGAGGCATGGCTCAAATTATGACAATGATTTATGTGGTGCTGGACAAAAAGAAAGTTGATCATCTAGCCCCGATAATTGAAATGGAAGGTATGATTAATAACCAAGTTATCTCAGTTTTAATAGACCTAGGTTCAAATTTTAGTTAAGTAAGCCTCCAAATCATGGAGAAGTATGCTTTACCAAGAAAAATGCACAAAGAATACTAGCTAGTTCAATTTGTTGGGTGTGTGTTATATTATTTCCACACGTCATGGGGGGCAGACCCAAAGATGGTGGGAAGACCTACCCATGGTTTTGCACATGGTTTTCTGGGAATGGTGGATTTTTTCCCATTGTATTTGTAGATATGGTCAAGGGAACTAATATTATGTTCTAATCTAGGGTTATTGGATTAGGGTGTATTAATGCTTCGACATGTATATATATGTATTGTAACAATGAAAGGAATATAATGAAAAATCAATTTGGTATTCCCAGTTTTGGGATCCAGGGGAAAGTCTTTGTGTATATTTGTTTTACGTTATCACCAAATTGTATATTTTGTTGTTTTAATAATGCCTTTGCAATTAATTTTTGTACATTTTTAAAACCCACATTTGGTATAAGAGTGGTTTTTGCTTCAAGGGGATGCCTTTGCTGCTAAGGGGTTTTTCTCGAGCCTGTGTTAGACCCTATTACAATGGGGGATCTACAAGATCGATTATTGTGGTGAAATAATATGGTGAACAGTGGAAATATAGAGATCGAGAAATTTAATGGAAAAATTTTTGCGTTGTTGAAGCTTAATATTGACGACCTATTGGTGGATAGAGATCAATGGATCACTGTAGGTCCAAGTACGTCACAAAAAAGAATGTCAACATAATACTGGGTGATGTTAGATCAGAAGGTGAAGATCACAATATGAATGTGTCTCTCAGATTCAGTATTATTTAATGTATCAGGGGAAGCTACAAAGAAGTCTTTTTAGGACAAGTTATGGACTTTGTATCAATCGAAGGCTATTGTGAACAAATTGTTCCTGCAAAAAAAGTTGTATAACAGGAGGATGAAGGATGGAGACTTGTTGATAGAGCATCTAAACGCCTTCAATACTATGGTAATTCAGTTATTATTTTTTATACTAAAATATGAAGATAAGTGCACCAGTCTATTATTTTCTCTAACAAACACATGGGATAGTTTGGTTATGATCCAAGTGGCTCTAGAAAGGCTAAAAAATTAAAGTTTTCATATTTCATCTAAATGAAGACCAGAACATAGAGCTCTTTGTCCTAATTCCAATGATGCAAATGATACTCAAATATGACTTCATATGATCAAGATATTCACAGTGAAAGTTTTGGTTAACTTGTCCCTACTGGATAATTTTAGCAGAGCACTTGCTAACGATGGAGGTCCGCTAAAAGTGGAGGTTTGGAAAAAATTTGTGGAAGCCACTAACCTTGGTGACCACTAACAGAGAGAAAATTTGGCATTTCACAATGATCAAAACTTGTGGAATTATCACCTACTTAATTTTTCCAATGGCACTTAAAATATGGACGAAATTTTTTGACCATATTATTTAAAAATAAAAATAGGGGTTATGTGCCACTACTCCCACCACCTTTCCCCCAATGTATAACCAACATGTATTAAATATGGTGGATAGTCCACCCATCCACAGACCTGCCCAACCACCAAATAGAATATGGGCTAAGGACTGATGAGCTCCATCATTAGGTATAATTGGAGGGGTTAATTGTCACATTTTTAGCCTTATTAAGTCTCTCTTTATCACATTTAAATTATATTATGGTCTTATGTTGCTAGTGTAGATGGTGATTAAGGCTTGTCATAATTATAATGCCTAAAATAGGTTAAATGTAGGATAATCACGAAGATATTTCACTTTTGATGAAGATTTTTCAATTAAAGCTCGGAGTAGACAACAAGGAGAGATTCTAGCGGGATTTTCCACCTCCTTAACGCCCAAAGGCAGCCAAGGGATCCTCAAGATTCCCTCCAAAAACTCAAAATCAAAGGCAACCAAGCAAGTGGGAGATTAAGTGCACCAAAGCTCCACTTCTCTTGCAGTCAAAGAGGACACATCACCTAATTTTCAAGGAGATGTTGGTGGCTACCCTCTAGGTTAAATAGGGCTAAGAAAGAGCTCATTAGGATTCGAACTTTGGAAGAAGCTAATAGACTCTTAGCTCTTGTAATAGGTTTTGAGACTTTTATGATTATGTAATGAGAATATTTTCTGAAATAAGATGAGTATTCAGATTGTCCTTCATTGATTTAGTTTCAGAGGGTCGGGCTTGTGGGTTAGGGCCCAATCCACTGGCGTTAGTCTCTCTTGTGTATTCATGCTTATTTTTATGTGATTCTAGCTAGTTTTCTTTATGAGTTTTAGATAGTTTGATTACATTTCAATTCACTGTTTTTATTTTTCTTCCATTTGTATTTGTTGTATTTAAGCTTTCATAAATGTTGGTGGAATAGCTTATAAACTCAGAAATTTGTATGTCAAGCTTCTCTCTCTCATCTCTTTCATTGGAGCTTGAGGAGGGAAGATCTTCACCACAAGCCAAATTTTCTCTTTAGTTTATGATTTCTTGGAAATAATAGTTAGGTTGTTTTAGTATCATGAACATGTCTATAATATTGAGTTAGATTTTTGTCTGAATGCTTCAGTAGGTTTGCTTTCAAAATTCAACTCATCTTTTCCATTTCCTTCAATATGTTTGTTGCATGAACATGTAGTTTGCTTGTAGGTTCAGGTAGAAAATCAAAGGAGGACTTCACCAACACCCTTAGCTTCATTTCTCACCCATCAACAACCTTCTTTTCATCAAATCGCCTTTAGCCCCATTTTTAAGATTTTCACCTTCACACCGTGAGCAACCCTAGAAGTGCAAGACGAGCTTCTCAAGAGGTTCTAAGCTTGACCAAGGGGTTTTACACGTTCCATTCATCCCAATACACCTTCATTACACCTCCCCTATGATTTTCTCCATCATTTTTGGCCTCATATTTCCCTTGGACTGTTTCCTGTAGCGATTTAGGACTTTCCTATAGCACTACAAAAAACCTCTAAAAGCACCTGTAGAAGCACTAATGGGAGTCTCCTAAAGCCTAGAAACCATCATCCACCTCATCCAGACCTGTCAAAACCACAAGAAACCTTCAAATATACATCCATGAGCTCAATACCTTCCTAATCCACCTTAGCGCTTTCTCCTCCTTGTTGCAAAACAATGCATTTACAAGCATAATTAGGTTATGATTAGATTCAAGAGTAAAATAATGATAGTTAAAGAATGAAGTAGATAGATTGTGTTTAACCATTTGGCCCAACAATGTGTGATTAGATCAGTTTTATTTCTGCAATTCAATTCATCAATTTACTTCATGAAGATGCCTATTTTGCTTCCATTTCTTTTGATAGCTTAATTTTCAGATTTCTTTCCTTGCAGAGTAACTAGATGTACTTTCTTGCTGTAGAATAGCTATTTAATTGCTAATAGAGTAATAGATTTGAATCACTTGTAACTCTAGGTCTAAATTCAAATGTGTGATAGACTTCACTTAGAAACCCTAGAAATAACACCCTGTCGTAGGACTTAGAAGAGGATCACACGAGTACAATGCATTTACTGTGTATATAGCACTATCACCTCCAAGCTTGTACAAATCCTAGGTTGATAGAGTAAAGTAGAGTATCCTCTAGGGGTTGCAGCATTATTGGTGAAATACTGGGGCTATCCAATGATCCTACCACAAATGGCTTACCACTGGGTATGACGGGATTTGAACTTGCCTCGCCAACTAGCCGACCCGCCACCCAGGCATCCCCATACAAAACCTGCCATCCAAATGCCAAAATTCAAAAAACATATTGCCATTTTTTTTTTTGCACAAAACAAAATCTTGTTATGTAATGTTCCCATGGGAAGGGTTTGACCCTGAGTCCCCATCACTTTAAGGAAAAGACCCTCTAGTGGATGTTTTTGAGGAACCCCACAAAAAATACCCATACATCAGTTTCTAGCGGAGGTTACTAGAGGAGGTTGGCGGGTGGAGGTTTTTGCGGATGTTTTTCGCTCAGTGTGCTTATCATTAAACATCGCCCGAGTGCTCTGGAATATCGAAAGCACCGGTGCGCACAAAAAAATTAGCACACCGGACACCATGCACTCCGTACACACTCGTCCGATGCGTCGTATTATTCTATAGTACTGGTGCGTCACAAATATTCCTCGCCGGTGCATTATAAAACACTGCGAAAAATTTGAAACCACCCAGTACGATAGAAAGAAACTGCACCGGTGCATCATAAAACAATGTGCCAAAACAGAAACCAGCCAGTGCATTTGTAAGAAATAGAATCGGTGCGCCTATAAACCACGCGCACCATTAAAGGGTTAAATTTTAAAAAAATTACGGCAAAAAACCTGAATTTTTCATTTTCCAGTGCTCCTGAGCTCTCAATTACCAGTGTGTGCTCTACCATAGAACACACCGGTGCGCAAAAAACATTGTCACACCGGAAAACGTGTGTGACATACACACCCGCTCGGGGCATCCTATTATGGTGATGCACTGGTGCTTTAGTACTACTCTGCGTTGGTTCATCATAAAACACCGCGGCAAAACAGAAATGTGTCAGTGCGTTCTTATCCAAGAGCACCGGTGCACCTATAAAAATCATGCACCAAAATAGCATTACATAAAAAAAATAAAGCCAAAAAACTGGTGCTTTACGACTATTCCGCACCAGTCCTTTACGAATATTCTGCCCGGACACTTCATCAAAAAATCGTGCCAAAAATGAAACATCCCAGTGCGGTGTTAGGGAACCACCCCGGTGCATTATAAACAATGCACCAAATCTGACACTGCCCGGTGCAGTTGTAAGTAAGTGTACCGGTGCACCTATAAAACCTCGCACACCGGAACAGGGTTAAATAAAAAAAAAATTACGGCTAAAAAACCACATTTTTCACTTTCCTTAGTGCTCTAGAGCTCTCAAGCACCGGTGCCATTTCCCCTTCTCTGAGCCACCCTGACATAGGTGCTCTCATTGCACCCATTGCATGCATTGTTGCTATGCACTGGCCACTAATCTCTAGCTTGCATTTTTAAAAACGTTGGGCAAATTTTCTTTTGAAAATTTTAGAGCCAATATGCCTACTCGATAGCGAAATGTATAGGTATTTTTCTAGTTTTCCATAATTAAGTATTTTAATGGATTAGAATTGAAATAACCTTAAAAATAACCATTAAAAAAGAAAAAAGAAAAAATTTGTCGCACAGTGCGGCTGAGCTGTTCGGCTCGCACCAGATAGCGGTGATGCTTGTAAAATTTACAAGCTGCACCGACACCAGTGCTAACGGTATCCGCACCATTTTCGGGGCGGTACCGAAAGGCACCCCACATAATTTGAAATTAAAAAAAAATGTGGTGTGATCATTTAGCCAGGTGCACCGTTGACCATGGGAATCCCAGTGCGGTGTGTTGATCGAATTATCCGCCTTGGTGTACGTCAGCGCACCGCATTCTGCATTTCGAGAGGGTCAATGGTGCGACCAGGTAAAATACCGCACCATTGACTATGTAATTGTCATGAAGTCGGTGCGCTGACACGACTATATGCTCCGGGGCTTATATTTCAGTCAATTCACTGCTATTCTGAACTTAGATATAGTCAATGGTGCTTGAAAAATAGGTAGTTGCACTGAGGTTGGTGCGTTGTATTTCATTAGGGGCACCGGCACTGGTGCGCTACAAACTTAAGCCACACCACCACCGGTGCGTGACTATTTATGTGGCGTACCAACTGGTTTGTTTGTTTTTTTTTCAAAAAAATATATATATGTATTTTCCTAAATACATGTCTTTTTTAATAAAAAAAAATATTTAATATGTCAATGATTCAGAGAGAAGAGGAGGAACAACAGCAAGAAAAGGCTGAACAATATGACATGATTTGCCAATGGGAGGCTCGAGAGAGGAAGAGAGATGCATACCCTCGCCCTATTATAGCAGATACCCAAGGGATCCTTAGGCAGATAGGCCTCCTCAAGTTCTATGAGGAGGATACTTCCCTAAAGGCCCATAGTGTGTTTTTGAGATATCTTATCCGCATGTGGAATGCCCACCAATAGGCTTTCTAGGTTGGTCCTAACTAGTAGTACACACCCACTAAGGAGGATATTTATTTTATTACATGACTATCGAGGAGAGGGATGGATTTTCCCTCATTCCCAGATGTTCCAGTTGGTTGTGTAGCAGGGATTCAATTAGTTTACTCTTAGAGATACATTAGAGCACATGTACTGTCTCCTTCAGAGTTTCAGGTACCTGGAGGTCAGTTACATATAGGTGCATTTGGTAGACAGGACGTACAGTGACTCTCACTTATCATTTTTACCATTTCACACAACACTAGTGACAGGAAATGCATTAGTTGCTCACTTTTATATTATGTTGACTCTTTAGTACAACAGCCACAACTTGTCAGGTGGTCTGCCATTTTTTTGTGGCAGTTTTGTATGTCCTTAGATAGATGTCGTGCTCATGCACAAGGGAGGGTCAACTTCCCTTTTGCTTCAGAGTTGTTTTGTTTATTCTTTTAGAGGTTTCCAGAGATGAGACCTATTTTTGTTCGACAGCCTCGTAGGCTAATGTTCGAGGCCCGGATGCACATGTGGGGGTAGATGATGCCCAACAAGGGATACACTATGTTTCCAACCAGTATATTGCATGATGCACTGGACTTACTAGCCAGTGTTAACGGGCTGCATCCCTTCATCATGGTCCCATGTCATTATGATGGATTAGATTGGCGAGGGTGTTCCAACATCCTCTTCAGAGATGATGAGCCGCTAGATGCTAGAGGTAATATTACTATTTTATTTATATTTATTCTAACATGTTCTTTAACTTGTTTTTATTAAATTGTGTAATGAAATTGTATAATTATTGTTGTGTACTTGTATATATTTTGCAGACATTGGCTCTTTTCATGGCGAGGAGATGCCGGATCCACCACATGATCCAGGTGTGGATCTTGATGATGATCAGGACATGGCCGATGTCGAGGATGATCATGATCAAGATGAGGTCAGGTTAGCAGAGAGAAATGCTCCTGCTCATGGTGCACTAATACCGCCTTTTGCTAGGTGCGATCGACGTGAGACTAGATATAGGATGGAGTTGGGCAACCAACTCTGTGCATTGATTGTTGATGCGGGCATTAGGCCCACTCATTACAGAGACATACAGGCTGATGATAGGCTGTTACGATGTGGAGAGGCATGCCACGTGACATGTATGACCTGATGCGACATGTCATAGGAGCTACGACAGCTGTTACGTGACTAAGGAGGACTTTCCGTAGCTATAGGCGTAGTCGAGCCGCAGCACATGATGTACTGTCTGCAGTGACTCACATGCATCTCATGATCATTCACCTCGCACCACACCTGATGAGCATGAGGCTCCACTAGTAGCATCTAGCAGTCATCATGGAGATGAGGCTGGACCATAGGCCACGTCCAGTCAGCAGCCTGTAGCATCCGTCAGTACTATTCATGATCATGAGCAGGCTAGACCATCGACCGTCGAGGCTGCACTATTGACTGAGCAGGCCTCCACTACTACTACTTATATTGATGTTGTACTACCACTAGCTGATGCATCCATCAGTACTAGTGATCATGATCATGTAGGCTCGACCATCGACAGTCGAGGCTGCACCCTTTACTGAGAAGGCCTCCACTTGTACTATTATTTATGTTGTTATACAACCACTAGCTGATCCATGGCATTATATTACATTTGTATAATTTTAACATTATTCAGTTATATATATATATATATATATATATATATATGGTCCATGTATTTTATGTTCATGTTGCAGTTGTACTTAATTTACATGTTGGTGATCACCATGATGTGGTGCATATTGTTAGGCCATGTTAGATATGTTCATTTAATTTTTAGCTTGCAGATATATGTGTATATGTGATAGCATAAGTTATTTGACATGAGATGTATATTTGATGTTTGTGTTGTGATGATGTTGATATATAATGTTAATTTGATGTTTGAATGTGTTTTTCAGTGAAATATGATGTTTGTACGATGGTTATCATGATCGTGATGATGTTTATTAATTAATTTAATATTAAATGACCATGATATTTATTAAATATTATGTCGTGATTGTAATTGAAATTTAAATTTTAATTGTATGTAAAATTGTATTTGTATTTGTACTAATTATAATTTTAACTATAATTGTATGTAAAATATTTATTAATATAAAATTTTAATTGTAATTGCAATATTTAATTTATTGTGAAATGATTGTAATTGTATATATGAAAAATTGTAAAATTATAATTATAATTCTAATTGTATGTAAAATTATAAATTGTAATTGTATTCAGAATTGTAATTGTTACATAGTAACTTGTCACCGTCCCTGCAATGCCCCTGTCCCACACATTGGAGGGCCTTTTTTGTGACCTATGAGCAGAGACATAACCTGAAACCACTTTCATGGCATCCCCCTTGACAAGGACAATCATTCCTCTGAAGAAAGTTTCCTTTGAAAAACCCTAAAAACTGATCTTTTGGCCTTGGCGCGACTAGCCAGTTTAGCCTTCGTGCTAATGGGGGAAATCCACCAAAGAGGGTGCACCAACTGGTGCTCTGTCCCAGTGTATTTCCCACACCAAGCCTAATAAGGATTGTTTTTTAAAAATAAATGGTGGAAGTTTGATTCCAACAAACTCCTGAACGAGTCTCTAAAATGAGTTAGGAGGTTTGGTTGCGGATCTCCATGTATGGGAGGTGGTTTTCCACCTGTCATGGAAGCTTCCTTGAGGATAGGGCCAATCACACAATTGTAGGGATCCCAACTCCCCTTCCACCATCTATATAAGCTTGCCATTTTCCCTTAGCAAGCTAGTAGCCTTAGTGGTCATAGAAGCAAGAGCTAAACTTGTAGTAAGGAGACTATAGCCAGACATCCTTTGAGAGCCAAGCCGAAGAAAGAGAGCTTTTCCCCCTTTCTGATGAGCTTCATTGAGATGTGCTCCATTTTCAACCCAGCCAAAGGAAGATCCAACGTCAGAGCTTAAGGTTGTATCGTTCCTTTGTTTTATTAATGATAAGTGACTTTGATTATGGTTTCATTCATGTATCTTTATCTTTGATGCAATGAATTAAATTTTCTCTGACTGATGTAGAGTTACAAGATTTAGATTCTATGCTGTGTATCATCGTGTTTCTTCGCATGTGTGTAGGTGTTCAGAAGTGCTAAGCGAAAGGATTGTGATCTACCAAAGAAAAGGACGGGAAGCGTCATCCTTCTTTCGACGACCATCATGTAGGACCTGAGGTAGGCAACTTTTTTTGTTGTTTTTGTAACTAGAGACCTACGTCATTGTGTGATTGATTGTTTCTAGACCCGATCTGGGCTAGTAGGGATCGCCTCTGTTCGTAGAGGGGATTTACCTCTCCAAAAAGCTGGCGACTCCGCTGGGGAGGTAAATCCCCTATGTGGACAGAGGCAATCCCTACTAGCCCAGATCGGGTCTAGCAACAATCAGTCACGCAGTGACGCAGGTCTCTAGTTACAAAAATGACAAAACAAGTTGCGTACCTCATGTCCTATGCGATGGTCGTCGAAAGAAGGATGATGCTTCCCATCCTTCGATTTCGCAGATCACAATCCTTTCTCTTAGCATGTTCAAACACCTGCACACATACGAAGAAACACGATGACACACAACGTAGAATCCAAATCTTGTAACTATACATTAGTCAGAGAAGATGTAATTCATTGCATCAAAGATAAAGATACACGAATGAAACCATAATCAATGTCGCTTATCATTAATAAAACAAAGGAACGATACAACCTTAAGCTCTAACGCTAGATCTTCCTTTGGGGGGGTTGACAGTGGAGCACGTCTCAATGAAGCTCATTGGAAAGGGGACAAAGCTCTCTCTCTTTGGCTTGGCTCTCAAAGGCTGTCTGGCTATAGTCTCCTTGCTACAAGTTCATCTCTTGCTTCTATGACCACTAAGGCTACTATCTTGGTAAGGGAAAATGGCAAGATTATATAGATGGTGGAAGGGGAGTTGGGATCCCTACAATTGTGGGATTGGCACTATCCTCAAGGAAGCTTCCATGATAGGTGGAAAACCACCTCCCATACATGGAGATCCGGAGCCAAACCTGCCAACTTATTTTAGAGACTCGTTCAGGAGTTTGTTGGAATCAAAATTCCACCATTTATTTTTAAAAAGCAATCCTTATTAGGATTGGTGTGGGAAATACACTGGGACAGAGCGCCAGTTGGCTTGCCCCCTTTGGTGGATTTCCCCCATTGGGGTGAGGGCTGAACTGGCTAGTCGCGCCAAGGCCAAAAGATCAGTTTTTAGGGTTTTTCAAAGGAAACTTTCTTCAGAGGAATGATTGTCTTTTTCAAGGGGAATGCCATGAAAGTGGTTCCAGGTTATGTCACTGCTCACAGGTCACAGAAAAGGCCCTCCAATGTGTGGGACAGGGGGATTTCAGGGATGGTGACAAGTTACTGTGTAACAGATGCCCCCTAAAGCATGAGGCCTGAGAGAGAGAGAGAGAGGGGTGAAATGCTTTACGAGAACGTGCCCAACTGAAAACACTGTCATCGGAAAAACTGCGTAGATAAGTACAACTGATATCTCAAATACCTGATATGTGGTATGGGCACAACCATCCATAATAGAGTATACAATAATTAGGATCCAAGGTATGGACGCAACCATCCAGAAAGGATCAATAAGCAGACTCAGGTATGGTCACATCCATCCAATCAATGAGTCACGTAACCAATCATGATAATCCGCAAAATCTGCAGCCTGGATTCCATCAGACAAAACCCAGGGTCTTGCGCTCCTTCTCGACCTGAACGAAGTACAAGTCCTAGCATTTGAATATGTGAGCTGAAGTCGAACATGCAAGAACATCATCTGATTACCAGCCAATGATGAAATTTGTTAACAGACGTGAGAGGAACCACCAATAATGACAATGGTGCTCAAGGTACTATAGGTACAATCCACGAAATGTGAACAGTGAGCTGGCATCGAACACCCGTAGAATCATTCGATCGAAGGTCAATGATGAAAACCTTGCATCGAATGTGAAGAACCTACCATTGAGGCATGCAGGCCCTAAGGTACTTGAAGGGATTCTCTAGATTAGCTTCCTAGATAATGAGCTGAAGTCGACAGGAAGTGACCTTGATCTAAGGTGGGCCATGGTGTTTCCCACATCAGCGACGCGATACAAAGGGACATAATTTTTGTGAATTAGGATCAGTAGAGAATTAGAGGAGGGTTGAAAACTGTAGAGGCCAACTTCTCTTGAACATATCGGTGACACGACAATGGATTTGGTAGTATTTGACATGATGACGAGGCAAAGAGTAGATGAGCGGTCAAAAAGGATTACCCAAACCCATGGAGGCAAGCAATAAACGAGATGATATGTCCCCAACCCAACATGAATGCAAACAAGTGCCATGTTCAAGAGCGACATACTACCGACACGACGATGATATTGGTTCCATTTTTCCCCACCATTTCTGGCGAATACCTCTTTATTTTTACACAAGCTTGAAGAGGATACCATATGCTTGTCATATAAGTTTTTCCTTCGAACAAATACAACCTAGTACATTTAATGAGCCCTAGGAAGGAGGAACTCGAGTATTGTCATGACGACGGAGTCCGATGTCATCAGGTTTTAACGAGTCTGAAAAAGGAAGAACTCGTCGTCTTTTTATGTTTAGAGATTTTGAAAAGACAGCGAAAAAGTAAACTCCAACAATCCCTTTTCGTAGATAGTTCCTCAGATCTGAAAACATAGAAAACTACATCTAAGAAAACCTCCTAGTCGCAATAGGCTAGGGTATTCCTTTTTCGTAAATAATCTATCCCAGCCTGAAAAAGGGTTAAACGTATACTGGGTAGATGTTGTTTCGCAACCAATTTAACGAGATCAAAACGACAAGAGACTCGACAATCTTTTCATTTTTAGAGAGTCAGAAAAGAGCTGGAAGATGACTCTTCCTGAAGGAACGAGTGGTATAAAGGGTAGCAACTGGTTCCGGTAATAGTAGAACTGATCAGAAAAAATAAAGGTCAAGAGGCTGACTAACAAGACCACTCATCACAGCGGTTCCTCAGGAACGGGTAAAATAACCAAGTGAAGGCATATGATCGGCCAAGAAGATAGTGACGGTGGGATGAAAAAACCAAGGTTCATCTAGAAAAATGGGCTGATAAAATGGCAATCACAAGAGGTAAAATGGGAAAGGTTTCATTTTTACACAAGCTTGAAATCAGAAAACTTTGCTTGAAGTTGGTTTCATTTTTACACAAGCTTGAAACGGAAACAAACTATGCTTGAAAAAGTAAGCATGCCCCCAGCATGGTGACTCAATTTGAGGTACATGCCCCCCAAGCTTCAATCCATATGAAAGGCAGATGGACTGAAGGTTCAAGTTACGAGATCAAGAGAAAGACTCGACTGGGATTTTACTAGATCTTATCAAAGACTCCAATTGAACAGGAAAGTGTTTCATTGTTTTAATGAGGTTGAAACATTAAAAGAAATATCCTCAGATGACCTTGTTTCAAATTTTAACGAGGTTGATACAGAAGAAAAACTATCCTCAGAACACCTTATTTCATTTTTTAACAAGCTTGACACAAGAAAACGAACTATGCTCCGACGAGCTTGTTTCATTTTTTAAGGATCTTGACACAAGGAGACAAACCATGCTCCAACGAGACCTCATCATAATGAATAAGAAGTCAAGGCTTCCAAGGTTTTCTCGTCCGATGGAAGGAAAACATCCTGGAAGTCTGGACCCAATGCCCCCAGCACCCGATGTACAACGACACTATCACTGAATACGAACACAGGACAGGTAGCCACATAATTGACATGCGGTAGGGATGACACAACTGGTGGATAAAGATCTATCAGAGATGATGGTGGACTAGCTTCCATGTTCAGACCAGAGAACGCAAGATGATCGATGGTCACGATCCGACCTTGGTGCAGAAAACACATCACACGAAAGAGGGAGGAGACAAGCGCTCCCATGGCATAAGTATAATCGCGACCTAGGAGTAAATTAAATTCCAAGGGGCCAGGAACAACCATCACGTCCATATGGATAGTTTTACCTCCCAAAGTAACAGGAAACTTCGGAAGGATCCCTAACGGTTGACTGGTTCCTCTATTAAAAGCCAACAGATTCTGCGTAATAGGCATAAGCAACGACGAACCAAATGCTTGCCAAGTAGTTGAGGATAAAATACTAACAGACGCACCTTCATCTATAATAGTGCTGGGTACAACCAGGTCAAAGGTTTGTACTGTTATCTCAAAAGGCACATAAGATGGAAGGCAGTATCTTGTAAATCGATTCCAATCAAAGGAAGTGACCAAACTACTTGGAGGGGCTACCATCGAACCGAGATGGTCTTCCCCTGGTGTTACGATAGAAGAAGGAGCATCCTCCAGGACCTCCATCTCGAAGGTGGGAGGGGTATCCTCTGAGATCTCCATCATGGGAGGCGGAGGAACAGCTTCTTGAGGTATGGGGACAGGAGAATCTTTCTCCAAGTCCAAGGATTCTGAAGAAACAAGAAGAACATGAGGAGTGTGAGATCCTCTCTCAACAGAAAAGACCTAGTGCACCATAGAAGGGGCCAGCTCAACTAATCTAACGACCAATGGTTGTTCAGGAACGGATTCCTGAATTTGAATTTCCAAGGGAGCGAGATTGGGCAAGGATTACTCTTGACCAATCATCGAACCAACTGGTGAAGGACTCAAAGAAATATGCTTGTAACCAGCTGGAAGGCATGGTGTAGAAATAGTCAGGTTGTCCAAAAATATCTTGGCTTCATCCATATACGGACAAAGGTGAATGGCATGGTGCCCTTCACACAACTTATAGGGATTGGAAATCTTACCCTAATTCTTAGGATTTTTACCAGCACTAGCTGAATACATGCCCCCAACTTGACTCTCGGAAGCCAAAGGCAATGGCAGACGATCGTTGGACCATACTTCGATCACCTTGGGAATGCCAGGGCAATCTCGCATAATATGGTTTCCCTAGCACAACATGCAAGGGAACTTGACTTTCCACGGAGGGTCGGAAGGTTCATCAAGAGGGGATGTTTTAGAAGCAGCAGCTACAACCTTAGCCTCTCTCTTATCAGACTTCTTCTTCTTTGTCTTCTTCTTCTTCTTCTTAGCCACCTAGTTACTCAAATCCAGACTTTCAACAGGCAAAGTAGAAGAGGAGGACGCATAAACAGGCGAAGAAGGGGAGAGGTCCACCTTGGAATCAACATGATGTTGCTCAGGCAGATGAACTGATTGAACAATAGCTGATACATTCGGGACCACATAGGTTGAGAACAACCAAACAAGCAAACCAACAGTTAACCGAGGAATGGACAACGTTGCCATATAAGGAGCACCAACATTCCCAAAAGGAGGAAAATGACTAGGATTCTGATCGGAGGGGATTCCTTGGTTGGTGAACTCTGGAAAAGTTGCCATTAGAAAAACTCAAAACAACACCCTAAGGAAACTAACTTTAACCAGGAATATTTCATGGGTAGTTAATTTTTAAAACATTGAAACAAAACTCTATTGTTTCATATTTTAAGAGTCAAGAAACGAGTAAAAGATGACTCTATCTCTTTCAATTTGGAAATAAGCGTGAAAGGACAAGTGCTTGATGATATTTTCAAATTTAATGAGTCAGTAAAGATCAAAATGACTACTCTAGTAATCTAGGCAAATGGGTGTACCAAGTTTCCGTGAACTGCAATATATACCTTGGTGATCAAATGAAAGAGAAATGACCAAGGACTTTCCGTACATTCAAGTAGTCTCCCCGAATGCTGTGTTCAGTGTATCATGGTTAAAAGGTGGCAGACTCGGCTTCCTATGGATAACAGGATTGCAACCTAGTGGGGTCTCCCATTATATACTCGAAGGTACAAGGAGCACAAGTCCATACTAGCGTTGTCTAAAGCCAGATGGCGAATGACAGCTACTAGGTTTAACGACATCAGAACATGTCACTAGCCTAGACCACTAAAAATGTTTCGTTAAGTTTCAATGCTTCCTTAGGTTAATTCAATAAATTTTATGGTTGATATTCA
The DNA here is from genome assembly GCA_034641835.2 of Pinus albicaulis. Lineage (NCBI taxonomy): Eukaryota > Viridiplantae > Streptophyta > Pinopsida > Pinales > Pinaceae > Pinus > Pinus albicaulis. The sequence goes on from CM076576.1 coordinate 30,812,958, forward strand.
AATTATGTTTCAATTTCAGGGCCTACCAAATGTTATCTAACAATCTCCTATATGCAGCTATATGAGAAAAGAAATCTTTCAATTCGATGAATGCTATCTAGTTAAGGAAAGAGTCTCAAACAATGATGCAACAAACAAAAATAATGAAAACGAAACTTTTTCCAAACTAGATGACTTTCACTATCCAAAAGTAATCTCAAACATCCCGCAATGTGAATAATGCAATGTAATCTATGCAAAATCCTCTTTTTCGAAAACTATGCAATTGTAATCTATGCACAATTTCCTTTTTCTTTTCAAATGACAATAACGCACTCAATGCATTTTTCGATGAGAATATACTTAATGCATGCCTTTAATGAAAGAGAATGCACCCAATATAATTTTTATCTTTCAATCATTAAACAATGTGATCTAAGTTCAATGATAAATCTCAAAAATACTTTTCAATGCAATGTGATCTAATGCATTCTAATGAAAATAAAACTTTGAGACGAAAACTAAATGAATTCAAATCTCCTTAATGAAAGGATGAATGCAAAAGGGATGAAAACAAACACTAAGAATGCAATCGTTGTTTCAAACACTTTGTAACGAAATCCTTCAAAAGGCTACAAGACACATGAGGTCAAACACAAAGAGGACTTCCAAAGCATGAGATCAAAACAAGGCATTCATTCCCTTTTACATCAAGAAATCACGGAAAGAAGACATTCCAGTTGAACAATGAGCAATGTAATCTATGCTCATACAGAGAAAATACCAGAAGGGAAAGACACACTGGTAAAGGATTTAGGGAAAAAAATCTTAATTTTCACACACCCTGAAATTGGCACGACTTGCTCACTGAAAACTAGTGCCAATAGCTAATTGGCGCGGGTTGCTAACTAACAACGAGCGCCAATGCTTGAAAATGAAAAAAACAAAGAATTTCTCCCAACCAAGACCAGACTCACCACTTCAAGAAAAATCTAAAAAGAACCCAGAAGCAAAAGTACTGACAAAAAAAACTCCCGAACAAGGGAAAACCCTAGCACCTACTGGAAATGGCACAACTGTCTAGCTATAATCCACGCTAGATAGGGGATGGCATGAGTGATGAACTGGCAACCTGCGCCAATGGGCGCGACTATCAGGGTGGAAACCGTGCCAATCAAGCCAACCATGAAAAGATGAAAATTTGGAAAAGAAGAGGTTAGATCTAATCCTTTGGGGCTGAATAGGGGTCTAAGATCAGAAGGAGACAAACCAGAAGAGAAAATAAAGTAGACAAAAGAAAAAAGCAACCAACGAGATAAGACAAACTCCAATTAAATCCCCAGCGGAGTCGCTAGCTTGTTGGAGAGGTAAATCCCCTCTGCGGACAGAGGCGATCCCTACTAGCCCAGATTGGGTCTAGCAATAATCAATCACGCAGTGACGCAGGTCTCTAGTTACAAAAATTACAAAACAAGTTGCCTACCTCAGGTCCTACGCAATGGTCGTCGAAAGAAGGATGACGCTTCCCGTCCTTCGCTTTGGCAGATCACAATCCTTCCGCTTAGCAAGTCCGAACACCTGCACACATGCGAAGAAACACGACGATACATAGCATAGAATCTAAATCTTGTAACTATACATCAGTCAGAGAAGATGTAATTCATTACATCAAAGATAAAGATACACAAATGAAACCATAATCAAAGTTGCTTATCATTAATAAAACAAAGGAAGGATACAACCTTAAGCTCTAATGTTGGATCTTCCTTCGGCGGGGTCGATAGTGGAGCACGTCTCAATGAAGCTCGTCGGAAAGGGGACAAAGCTCTCTCTCTTCGGCTTGGCTCTCAAAGGCTGTCTGGCTATAGTCTCCTTGCTACAAGTTCAGCTCTTGCTTCTATGACCACTACGGCTACTAGCTTGCTAAGGGAAGATGGCAAGGTTATATAAATTGTGGAAGGGGAGTTGGGATCCCTACAATTGTGGGATTGGCCCTATCCTCAAGGAAGCTTCCATGATAGGTGGAAAACCACCTCCCATACATGGAGATCCGCAGCCAAACCTCCTAACTCATTTTAGAGACTCGTTCAGGAGTTTGTTGGAATCAAAATTTCGCCATTTTTTTTTTTTTTTTAATCCTTATTAGGCTTGGCACGGGAAATACACTGGGACAGTGTGTCAGTTGGCGCGCCCTCTTTGGTGGATTTCCCCCATTGGCATGAGGGCTGAATTGGCTAGTCACTCCAAGGCCAAAAGATCAGTTTTTAGGATTTTTCAAAGGAAACTTTCTTCAAAGGAATGATTGTCCTTGTCAAGGGGGGTGCCATGAAAGTGGTTTCAGGTTATGTCACTGCTCACAGGTCACGGAAAAGACCCTCCAATGTGTGGGATGGGGAGATTGCAGGGACGGTGACAAGTTACTGTGTAACAGTAATTTTAATTGAATTGTATGTAAAATATTTGTAAAATTGTAATTGTAATTCTATGTAAAATTGTAAATGTAATTGTATGTAAAATTATAAAATTGTAATTGTGATTTTAATTGAATTTTATGTAAAATATTTTTAAAATTGTAATTGTAAATGTAAATGTAATTCTATGTAAAATTGTAAATGAAATTGTATGTAAAATTAAAATTCTAATTCTAATTCTAATTGTAATTCATGTATGTGAAATTAATGTAAAATTGTAATTGTAATTGTATGTGAAAAGTTTAATTGTATTAATGTAAAATGATTTTATTAAAATATTTAAATTTGAAAATTTGAAAATAATTGTAAAATAACAAATCTAGAATAATGCGAATTTTTGTAACATAATAAAGTTTAGAAAACAATGAAAATAAATTCATGTACTTTAGAATTATCATTATTTTATTATGATCTTACATACAAAAAAAAATAACTTTATATAGCCTGGTGCGCTTATCATCATAACATGCACCGATGTGTCATATTACAAAGACGCACCGATGTTTCACAACTCTTCCGCACCAGTAACGAATAAACACAAATAAAAAAAATGCAACTCTATTTTCTTTAAGTGAAAAAAAAAGCGGCAATCTGAAAAATGGGTGGAAAAATATTTTCAAAAATCTAATTTCATACAATAATCCTTAAAATACTAAACACTTTTAATTATTTCAGTATTTTTGCTAAAATTTTCAGCCATATATTTGCAGGAGACAGAATTGGAGCAAGAGAGCACAAGGGCACTGTGGAGCAGCGAAATACATTCGAACAAAAGTATTCAGACAATCAGAAACCAAACCTCTGGTGATTCAAACCCTGTATATTAGAATTTCAAACCATCTCATGATTAAATTTGATAATTTTTTTACTTGTTTTCTACAGTTTTTTTACTTTTTCTACAGTTTTATCCATTTTTACCCGAAACCCTTTATTTTTTTGTTTTTTCCCTTTATTCTCCATGCTTCTGTGATTTCAGAATTAGGGTTTTTCATTTTATATTGATGTCCAACCCACGGGACGACTTGCATAGTCCGATCCCAATCCATTCGGCCATTGCGTGAATTTTTGGAAAAAATGGATTTTTTTTTATCGGTGTGCCTTGCGTATGCTATCACACCGATGCTCTGAATTATACAGCGCACCACGCAAGTACTGTCTAGTAAAAAATTTGAAAACATTTTTTTCTAAATCCATGTGCCATATCTGAAATAGGGTACCGGTGCTCCATTTAACGAGGATAGCACCGTACGGAGTATTACACCATTTTTGCGGTGCGTTTATAATACTCCACACATCGTATGGTCTATTATATTGTTTTTGCAGTGTGTTTATAATACCCAATGCACCGTATGGTCTATTATATTGTTTTGCGGTGCGTTTTTAATATCCCCACACACTAGCTGCAGTGTGTACCTCATGAAAGGCGCACCAGTGTCTTGAGAGTTATTTTCTACATGAAAATTTGAGAATTTATTTATAAATATATTAATGAATGATATGGTACAAGTTTCAAATTGATAAATAAATGACTAACAATAGATCAAGTAACAAAAATACTATTAACACATCAAGAAAAGAAAAAAAGGCAAGTTATTTGTAAATTCTTTATAAAAAATATTATTTTTGAACTATATGTAAGTTTAACTAATATGTATTTTTTATTGTGTATCATGCAGAGCCATAAAATGACGAAGCTCGATATGAGTATTTCTGATCTAGGACCAGAAAAGTGTAAAATTTTAATGGAAAAATTGCAAAAGGATGAATTAGGTAAATGAAAAAATACTGTCAATCCAATATGAGTTTCCTTTTTTAATTATCATTAATAATATACTTAAAATTATTAGATAACATGTGTCAAATAGTCTACTAATTCACATCTTTTTAATGTTCTACAGGGACCAACAACTCAGAAAAGGAATGGTGTTCTAATAAAAGAAAAAAAATAGAACATGCAAATGAAAATGAATTGCTCCTTAGCTCATCTGGAGTTGTGCTGGAAGTTAATGAAAGGGGGAAATTTTTTTACAAAAGTTTGAGTGATCTAGTGGAACGAATGTGTAGACGTTCTTTCCACTTATAATAAAAAAATAATTCCAATGATACCAAGAACCAAATTTTATCTAAACTACAGGAAGAGTTTCCAGAGAATTGGTCAATGAGACATGTCATACTTTTAATGGAAAAAATGTACAACAACAAAAAAGAAGGAATGAAAAAGTAATATTCCTTTAAATGTTTGTCTAGAATTATTTATAAATATCACTTTTGTTATATTTACTTTTCATATATCAATATAAAAATTAAAATTTTATTGTCATGTTACATTTTCAGGAAGATTATGGAAATCTCAAAAGATGAACGAGTTGATATCAGAAATATCCCAGTAGGAATGTCCAAAAAGGTATACAAGGAGATGGTCAAATAAATGGACAAAAATGCATCACAGGAGGAGCCATCTCAACAACAACGTGCTTCAAACGTAATATGTAATCATTGAATTTTTCGATCATTAGGTACAATAAATAAACAATTTATCATAAAATATTAATTTTCAAGAATTTTCTTGTAGAAAAGAAAAGAAAATGGAACCCATTCAGCACATAAAACAGGACGACAAGGAAGAAAAGGGTTGATCTCTAAGTTTGTGAGTAATTTTTACTTCCTTATAACAACTTAACTAGATTTTATTTTCGTATTTTTTAAGTTGTTTTACAAACATCATCATTGAATGTCTTCAAACAGGTGCTAACATACAAAGAAGAACCATCAAACGAATTTATTTAAGTTGGGTTAAATATGGGTTGTGAGTATATGTTGGCATATCATAATTTAATTGTGGAATTTGTAAGCATCTATCGATCTTGTTTTACTTAGCTCTGTCTATAATTAATAGAACAAAAACATATTTTATAATAAATATATGATTTGTTAAGGGGTATAAAACTCGTAGGAAACAAATAATGGAACTATGCCAATAGATGAAATTTTGAAATATGGCATGGTACATGGTTTTGAAAGAATGTGTATAGTTTATGAGTCAATTGTTGCTATGGTACGCCATTTTTCTTTTCGATTTACATTGATGTATATTATTTAATATTGCAATTTTCATTATTCTCGCTAATGTATATACACTCATTTCATTTTATTTTTATGTTTTTAAATGGAAGGTGAAGAAGAAGAAAACAATCAACGTCGTGAACAAAACATTCTTGAAAATAACCCAAGTCATGGAAGTAGCTCTAGCAGTGACAACAGTTCAAGCAAAAAATGATGATCACTATGTTTGGATATCAAAGCAAGGTGTTTTATTTTTTGAAATATGTCTGTGAAATCAAACATTTTGTTTAATATAATGGACATAATGTCCCAATTGAAAGACAAAGGGATACGAATAACTGTCCCATTTCGTATGATAAAGACTGTCTTATTCAGATCTCTCTCTCTCTCTCTCTCTATATATATATAATCATAAAATATGTTTTAATTTATTCTATTGCATTCTCCATTGTCGTTCTCAAATGCACTAATAAAAATTTAATTCATATGAATATTGTTATAAGATATATATGTGTCGACTTTTGATGAATAATGAATTTTAAAAAACCACAATAATTCTGATATGATATAAAAAATTAATCCAAATAGCACATTCAAATGCATTAATAAAAATTTAATTAATATGAATATTGTTATAAGATGTGTCGAATTTTGATGAATAATGAATTTAAAACAATCACAATAATTGGACTGTCATAGGTCGATGTTTCTAAAAAAAACAAAATGAAAATCGGTGCGTGTCAGTAACTATCGACTGGTGCGTTTATGTGTCTATATGCACCGGCGCTATTGTACGATCTATGGGCACTGCAAAAATTCTGATATCAGTTATAAATATTGGTGCGTTTTTGTGATATTGCGTACCGGGGTGTTTATGTATCTATAAGCACCAGTGGATTTGTACGATCCATGGGAACTGCATGAATACCGACACCAATTATAAATCTTGATGCCTTTCTATGATACGGCGCACCGTTGCATCATAAAGGTATACACACTGGTGCGTTGATACAACCTATGGGCACCGCACAAATACCAAGACCAATTAGAACGACCTTGTGCGTTGTATGACCAACACTACGCCTGGTGCGATTTTACACCTAAACGTCCCGGTGCGTTTGTTTGACTGAGGCAGCCCCAGGGCATCGTATTCATGTATGCACCAATGCGTTAAATCCAGAGTAGCGCACTAATGAAAAAACATCCGTAATAACCTCCAGCCGCCCATTATTTTTTAGTTTTGTTGAATTTCTGTTAAAAGTTCCGCCAAAACCTCCGTAACCATAAACGAATGTTGTAGAATTTTTTTTTTGACAATTTTGGCCAATTTTATAACACTAAAAACCTCCTTTATAACATTTTCTAGAGGGTCTTTTCCTTGTAGTGCATTTTGCAAACAGCGGGTTGCTACCGTTAGGCCAACGACGTATATTGGTAATCATGCCCACAAACGAAGATATAAACTAGTTTCATTTAATTCGTAGAACCAAGGACAACTGAGCCGAGGAAGAACATGGATGCCAAGAGGAACTATGAAAGGGTGGAACCACAAGCTGTGGAACCATGAAAATATAGTGCAACCATGATTTAAGGAATCTTGAAGGAATCTTTTAGATTCCTTGGAGCCAATTTTTTATAGAGTCAAAAATATGTCAACTTTATACTGACATTGCTCTTAATTTTTCCAAGAGTCTGATGGTGCAAACAGTTTTATGATCTGCGTAGTGGATTTTTCAGACGCAGAATGTTGAAAATGAAACCATAAATACAGAACCTTGATTCATGAATCTATGTGGAATTAGAAAGATTCCATGGACGCCCAAAATTGACAGCTTCAGAACTAGACCAAATTTATACTCATCTGATTTGATTTTTCGTAAGGAACGTGATGACATGATCATATTATTCATATAAGGAGGTGAATTTCAGTCAACACACATAAGAGAATATTTGAGGAATCCTTAAGATTCCAGGGAGCCCAGATTTGATCGAGACAAAAAGAGGTCAATTTTATACTCAAATTTCATGTTTTTTCACAAGGAACATGATGGCACATGTTGTTTATTCATCCGAGTAGATGATTTTCAGGTTGTCCCCTGAATTGGAGGTATAAGATGCATTGTTGCCATGTTTTCATTTTCTTTTTCCTGATATGAAGATTTAAATTTGAGATCCATGTATGCCACTTTGCTAGAGGATCATTGCATGCCACTTTCTATAGATATTAATATTTTTTCATGTTAAAGGAGAGATTTTATGAGTGAGAGTTCTTATAGAAGAATTTATCCTCAGAGATACATGCCACTCTAGATAAGGGGGTTCATCCTTATATTGACAAATATTACATCATGTACTCATCATCTTGCAGCAACTAATTAAGGGACCTCCCCACTCTTGACACTAGTCCTAGTGACATAGTCCACATTGGATGAACTTCGTTATCATATCATGTGCTTATGTGTGCTTCATGATTATTTGTTCCTTGTTTCATGTTGATGGTTTACTGGATTTGTTTAGAATATGCATTTCTCATGATTTAAAAATAAAATGTAAGTGTCAATAAACAGTCATGTATGATGGGGATTTATGTTTGAAAGCACTCACGAAAATTTCCTGAATCAAGTGGTATTGAAGGGGTCTGACCTTTCTGCTAGGGATTGTGAATTGAGAGTGCAACAAAAAGGAAAATGGAGAACAAATAAGATATCTACCATGCCTTATATAAGTTGAAAAGCATGATATATATATTGCTTGTAGAATATGAGGAGAAATTGGTAAAAGAGGAATAGGAGAAATAGAGAGAAAAGGATGATGCTCCATCTCCATCTTCGAGTGAATATTCTCCTTCTTAATCTCATTCTCATCATTCAAATGAATAGATCAATGAGAGCCTTGAAGCAGAGAATGATGAATTGAGGATAATTCTACAAGAAACATAAGACAAAAATAAAATATTGTAGATTCGATTACGAGCCATGGAATAGGCCTTAGAAAGGATGAAGTGAAACAAAGGCTTAGTGAAGCCATCATCACCCACATCAAAATCAACACTTGAGTTAATCAATGTTGATAATTCTTCAGTTTTATTTTCACATAATGTTATTTCTATTGGAAGCATTGAGGTACCCATTTAAAGAACCGGCATGAGACTCCTTACCAAAATGGGGTATAAAGGAGGAGGACTTGGTGTTAATGGCCAAGTAATGACTCAGGAATTGGGGGTTGTACAAAGACCTCGATTTGCAAGTTTGGGGTTTACTGAAGGAGAGTGTTCGAAGGAAGTAAAACCTTCAAATCCATTTCCTAAACATTTGAGGAAAGAGGATACTGATAACACATCACAATTTTCTCATGATTGTGAGAATTATAGAGGAAGAGCTAAGGCAATCTCTCATCACCAGGCATGCACCAGAGATAACCAAGCAAGTTATAAGAGGTCTAGTTATGCTAATGTTCCTTTTTCTTACAAGAATATTGTTAATGATGAGAAAAAATTGTGGCATAGAAAATCGTGTTCTTTTTGTGCCTTGTATAACCATGTTGTTTTCAAGTGTCGAAAAATAATGGTAGCAAGAAAGAGGAAAAGACATGAAATACATTCTCCACATCAGGGAGGGAAGAAGGTTAAGCAGGTCTGGAGGAAGAAGAAATTTTGCAACCATTGCAATAAATTTGGACATCAAAGAGCCACATGTTGGAGGCTCCATCCAAAGAAGAATCTCATGAAGGACAAAATGTATGTGTAGAAACTAGTTAATGAAGATTTTGGACGAGAGAATCAACTCCAAAATGATGACTCATTCACTTTTCCGATTGAGAGATGGTGGTATTAGATATAATAGGCTGTCATGGCCACATTTTGTAAATCGCATGTTGCGACATGATTATAAAAGTGATCAAGTGTTTTTCATCACTTATGAATGCAACATGATGATTTTTTGGCATTTTTGTTGATAGCTTGGATATGGTGTATGTTATGTTTATGATGTAAATTTGACCAATGAGTGTGTTATAAACACTTGGAAAGTATGGGGTTTTCATGGGTCATATTTGGTCTTTGAAAGGAACATGTATTTTGTAGTATCTTACTATAGGTTTGCATAAGATGCAGGTGTTGGTTCATCACTTATGGCTCCGAAGTACAAAGGTGAAGGAGAAGGAAGTCTGGCTTGTCAGGGCACTTGTGGTGCAGATAAGGGAGTACAAAAAATTGTAGATTGTGTTCATGATTTTTGGAGGATCAAAAGCTCCTTAGTGGGGAGGAATTATCCAAGTGACTCCAGAAAGGATCAAAACTCAAAATCTTGATATTTCATCTAAACCAAGATCAAAACATAGAGCTTATCATCCTAATTCCAACGACAGAAATGACACTCAAATACGACTTCACATGTTTGAGATATTGAGAGTGAAAGCCTTGGTCAACTTGGCCCTACTGGCTAAATCTAACATAGGATCAGCTAAAAATGGAGGTTCGCTAAAACTGGAGGTTCGACTAAAATTGGTGGAACCTGCTAAATTTTGCGGCCACTAATAGAGCAACAATTTGACATTTCATGGCGGTCAGAACTGATGGAGTTTTTGCCTACTTAATTTTTCAAGTGACCCTTAAAATATAGTTGGTTGTTTTTTACCATATTATTTTATATATAGGGTTGGTGGGCTACTACTCTCACCACCCCTCCTCCAACGTATAACCAGTATGTATTAAGTATGGTGCGTGGGTCACCCACTGATTGACCCTCCCAACCACCAAAGAACATACTGGTCAACAACCCCACCACAAATGGATTTCCACCGAGGCCGTTGGGATTTGAACCCGCCTGGCTAGCTGGTCGGCCCGTCACTCGGGCGACCCGATACCAATCCTATCATCCAACCACCGAACTTCAAAACAAACATCACCATTTTTTTTAACATACAAAAAATATTGTTATGTAATGTGGCCATGGGTGGGGTTTGACCCTGGGTCCCCGCCATTCAAACTATGGGTTTTCTCCATTATGCCAATGACCAATATTGGTAATCGTACTTGCTAATGAAGATATAAACCCAATTACATTTCATTTGTGAAACCAATGTCATCAAAGCTAATGACAAACACAGAATTCAAGCGAAACTATGCAGAGGTGGAACCATGTGCTGTGGGACCATGAACAGGTAGTGGAATCATGATTTAAGGAATCTTGGAGGAATATTTTAGATTCCTTGGAGCCAATTTTTGACAAAGTCATAATTATGTAAAATTTATATTCAGATTTCTCATAATTTCACCAGGATTCTAATGGTGCAAACGATTTTCTAATTTGAGCAACATATTTTTTAGATGCAGAATGTTGAAGGAAGAGCCATGAAGGTGAAACCTTGATGCAAAAATCTGCATGGAATCTGAAAGATTCCTTGGAGGCCCAAAATTGATAGTTTCAGAACTAGACCAAATTTATACTCATTTGATTTGATTTTTCACAAGTAACACAGCGACGTGATTAGTTTCTTCATCTAAGCCATCAAATTTTAGTTAACTCGCAGAAGAGAATCTTTGAGATTCTCAAGGAGCCCAGGTTTGACTTAGAAAGAAATAGGTTGAGTTTATACTCATATTTCACGTTTTTTCGCAAGGAACACGATGGCACACACTTTTTATTTATATGAGTATCCAATTTTCAGGTCGTCCCTAGACTTAGTAGTATAAGATGAATTGTTGCCATGTCTTCATTTTATTTTTACTGAGATAATGTTTTGAATTTGAGGTTTGTGTATGCCACTTTGTGAGAGGATCAATGTATGCCAATTTATGTGAGAGATTGTTCTTTTGTCATACTGAAGGAGATTTTTTATGAGTGAGATTTATTATAAAAGAATTTCTCCTGGGAGAGACATGCCACTCCAGATAAGGGGGTTCATCCTTGTATTGATAGAGATTATATCATGTAATCATCATGTTAGGGATCTGTAATTATCAAGATTGGCAAAGTCCAATCACAGAAGCAACATTATTTCAACCACTTTGGGATTCTAGGATGTATCCCTCCTGAATCCGGAGAGGGACCTCTCCAATAAGTTCAAAGATGGATTTTTCTTTGAGGTTTTGGGTAATGATATTAGGCTAGCTATGAAGGCCAAGTGTTTTGTTTTGTTTTGGATGGTTGAGCATGATTATTAATTGAGGTGGAAAGTCCTAAGTGCAAATATTTTCAAAGGTGTGAAGTTGCAAGCAATCAGAACAAGCTTCGGCCAAAAAGGTAGATAATTGCAGGTTTTAGTCCATTGGGCTATGGAGTCATAATAGGGTTTAATTGAAACAATAAGGGGAAAGAGTGGTCCATGGGGCAAGTCATCTATGTCTAAGGATCTCTTTAAAGTTTGATTTATGGAATGAAATGATACAAAAAGAAGGGGAATTAAACAAATGGAGAACAAAGAGTAGCCTAGGATCTGGTAAGTACTTTGAAACTAGCCAGCCTTTGAAAAACACTTAAGAAATACATAAAATCAATCCAGGATCTGGTAATTACTTCGAAACTAACCAGCCTTTGATACACTTTCGATAGAAAACATATTAAAACAAAGGGAAACTTGAAGGCAACTGTTGGAGAAGAAACTAGCGGGTCGGGCTCACCACAAATCCCCTCCTAGCTTTGATTTACTTGGTAACTTTCAAGAAAAACACGAAGATAACAAAGAATGGCCTAAGATCTGGTAAGTACTTTCAAACTAGCTAGCTTTTAACACATTCCAAGGGAAACTTTCAGACAGTCTTTGAGGATAAAACTAGGACCAGGGCACACCATATATTCCTTAGTTCATCTCTACTTAACATATACTGAAAATAACATTTAAGAATAACAACTAGCTCAGACAGTAGGACGAGGGAACGTCAACATTCCTATGCTTGAACTGAATTAGATCATTCCTCAATAACACAAATTGGAAGAAAACATTTAGATAAATATTTTCAGTCAGAGAAGGGTACTGATATACAGTAGGTCCTAACTCTATGCATGTTGTTCTTTATAAGAGAATATGAACACAGTGAAAATAGAAACAAAATAAAAATTTACAATAAGAAATAACATCACTGTCGACATAGACCAGGATCCCATAAATCATCTTGTATTGATGCTCCAAACCAGTTACAACTTTAAGTCCAATGCTTTAGTTTAGCAATCATATACACTTCCCAGACTAACTTATCTATCACAAACAGAGCTTCAAGAGCTAGTGAACACTATTTACAAGTAGAAGTTTCAAGCTCAAGTATATTTCAAATTTCAGCAACCAACCCCTCTCTCATCTTTTCCAGTAGTATTTATAGATGAATGAGGAGGTGAGATCTGATAAAAGATCTCCAAAGATAATTAATATAGTCTTAATGGCTTCTCGGCCTTTGGGGGGCTCAATGAAGAATTTTACAGATGTTTCTGACTGTATTAATGTTTTTCATTTAAGATTAAGCTCAGTGGGAGCTCTTATTTACTTTTGAGGCTCTCTGTTATGTTAAAGTAACCCTGCTGATGTTTTGTCATTAAGTTTGTTTGCAGATTTAACTCGCTGGCTGCACTGAGGAAAGTATCTAATCTTAATCAATAACTTCGGCCTCTGTTTGAATGCTTTGAGGCACAGGTGTCACTATGGTAGCTGGGAGGAATCAATTTTCCTCAGATGTGGTAGTGGAGGCTTTCCTGTCTGATAAAACACTTGTGATTTTATTTTAACTGTGTTTTTAGTTTGGGGGGGTTAGGATTTTGATAATCAATCTTAGCCGTAATCCCCACAGATCTGTCTTCAATCTCCTATTCTGGCGCATTTTGTTTTCGACACTGATACTCTTTGTTTGTGATTTATTCACTGTGTTTTTTTGGTGTACAGTGTTGTGCAGGGATCGTGAGGCATCAATGCCTTTGAAGCATTGATGAGACGTGAAAATTTTAACCCACGGATGGTTTCCTTTTAAAGGATCGAAGGCATAAGAATTGAAACCCCGGCCTTTGGCCCCTTCTTTAATATAATGGAAAAAACCATTTAAAACACCCTTTACCAAATAACATACCCCAGACTTCAAAACTCCGATAAAACCGAGCTATATAACCATTTTGGGTAACAAAAGGTGCCTACTGACGTCATGGTGTTTGTGACCCGAAAATTTTATAAAATCTGCCATATAAAGTTCCCTGGGTTCGGATTGGGGCTTGCTGATGTCAAGGTGTTTGTGACCCAAAATTTTTATCAAATCTGCCCTAAAGCATATCGGGTCTGGATTTCTTGACCATGCGAGCAACCAAACAAGGCCCGCTCCAATCATTTTCTGCCACGTGGGTGCTGATGTGTATGCTGACTAGGCATTGGGGACCACTGGTTCTGTGGGACTGCTAACTACCGTCGTGGCCATGGGGACCAGGGCAATTGATTGTGGGCCATGGGCCCATGCCATACCTTAATTTATCCCCCGAGCTTCTTTGAACGCAATCACCTTTCAATGAGTCTGCCTCAGATCAGATGACGTATGTCAATATCGCGCTGAGCCCACAGTCGACATTTAATGCGCGGGGAGGGCGGTCCCTCAAAACTTCTTGAGGCCATGTGTCAGCTCCTAGCATGTGTCGTGCTCGAATTGGAAATACAGCTTACCCCACAAAGGCGGTGCGATCAAAACTGCTTCGGTTTGTACAGTGATTGACCGTGGGGTTAACCCCCTTCCTCCTATTCACTCTAGTTCACTAAACTCAGGTTCAACTCTTGGAACTGTAGCTCCATTAACTCATTCTCGATTTATTTCTTCTATACGCGGGTTCCTTCCTTTGGACAAGGTTCGCAACTTCTATGGGCAACAACATTACAGTACCATACTGGAGTGCTATCTATCCTTCCAGTGATCGATAGTCGATCATGAAATATAGCATCTAACTCATAAAATGGAATTTTATTCAAACACCTGCACAATACAAAACCACATTACAAAATCCTACGTCATTTGGTTTTACTACTTCAGAGGGTGTGGGAAGGAGTATGGCCATTGGATGGCATCAACCAATGGTGTAGATCTACTCGCGGAGGTCAAAAGAAGAGCAGAGGGAAAAATGCAACATAAAACGATATTTTTTATGAAAATTTTCAATGTTTTTCAGGGAGGCAAACCGAAGGTTAGTTTTTAATTTAGGAGGGGAAAAAGGGGGTTTCACAATAGTCCTTTCTCATGAAATCATCATAATTTCAGAGTGTAAAATGGGCACAGTAGGGAAGATTTAGGACAGAGGCATGAGGCCTTCGAGAGTCTTCAAGAGATAACACTTTTTTGGAATAAAAATTGTTCCTTGAAGGCTCCAAAAAATGATTTAGCCACCTTTTGGTATAAAAAATTTTATAGGTGGCTAACAGTGGCTCCACTGGGGGATGGTGCCTTCTTGAAGGCATCAAGAACTTTAGACTTTCATTCTCTGGGAGGCTGATCAGTGCCTCATCCATTGGGATACTTTTCTTTCCTTGAATGATCTTCTTTTTCTCTGAAAACATATTAGCAGCCATAAAAACAATGGATATTTCATCAACAAGCTTTCTACCTACCCAATCCTACAGATCTAACATTTTTTCTTTTTTAGAGTGCACTTGGATTGGAAAACTCTTTTACAACATTTTATTCTTTTGAAAGCAGGAAATCTAATCTATTTCTACTCCTTATTTCTCCATGGACTAAGATTGAACAGTTGAGCCCATATGATTCTCTATCTAATCTACTATCTGTTGGGGTTAAACTATCCAATAGATTTTATTCTCTAAATTCTACAACAGAAATTTAAAAGCATAAAAGTTAGGATTGAACAGTCTAACTTGTTGCTGATCTATGGCATAAAAAACAAGCCGCACATAGATCTTATTTTGCAAAAAAATAAAACAAAATGGAAGGCTTAGGATCTAAAATTTCAAAGCACTTCCTTCATCTTTTCTACAGTTCTGTTTTGACTTTTGTTTGAGCTGTCCTTCCTTTTTCAACTGGTTCAGATTTTGAGCTAATTGGAACCAAATTTACATCTTTTTTGACTCAGAATTTGAAACAGATTTGAGTCATTCTCTTTGGAAACTTAGGCTCATATTTTGAGTATGTTTGAACCTTTAATTTCTATCCTAAACTATCTACTGATAAGCCAAGATTAAACGGTTTGGTAGATCGAATTCACTATCCTATCAGTAGAAAATTTAAAACTAATTAGTCAAGATTAGGCTGTTTGACTAACTAGAAATGTGCTCTT
The DNA here is from genome assembly GCA_034641835.2 of Pinus albicaulis. Lineage (NCBI taxonomy): Eukaryota > Viridiplantae > Streptophyta > Pinopsida > Pinales > Pinaceae > Pinus > Pinus albicaulis. The sequence continues at coordinate 30,828,715 of CM076576.1, forward strand.
TAGGAGTGGCATTTGAGCTTGCACACTTTTAGATTTGTTTTTCTTTTTGGTATGGGGCTCTACCTTTCTTGTTTTCACAATCTGCCCTCTTTTCTTTCTTTCTTTGTTTTTGTATTTTTGATTTTTATAACTTTGAATGCAATGATGGGTGAAGTATTTATAATGAGAAAAAAGATAAAAAGGCTTTCAGAACATAACATGGATCAAGAGAAGTAATGCTTAAGCATCTTGCCATTGACAGGACCCCCAAACAATTCTGCTCCATTCAACTCTTGCAAGAAATAGGCATTATTACCAGCAGTTGAATGGATAGAGTAAGGGCCAAGCCATAAGTTATCAAATTTTCCATGCTTTCCCTTGTCTTCCCTCCTTGAGTCCCACTTTAAAACTTTGTCCCCAATATTGAAATTGTTGGCCTTTGTTCTTCTGTCGAAAAGCTTTTTAATGTTGTCCTGCTTCTGCAATGCTTTGTTATAAACCTCCTCTCTGGTTTGCTGAAGATGAATTGTTTGATTGATCCTTCTGATCATATAATTATATTCAGTTTGAAACTCTTGAATAAACTTCATGACTGGTGCACCAAGGATGGTTGGAAAAATTGTATCAGTACCATACACAAGTTGGAAAGTTGACATACCAATAGATTTCTTCAAAGTCAATATATCAACCCAAAGTGCATGAACTAGCTTTGTGTGCCAAGACTTTTTGTTGTCCTCCAACAATTTCTTGATTATGTTCACTAAAATCTTGTTTGAGGATTCTGCAAGTCCATTACCTTGAGGGTAATAGGCCGTGGAATGCCCCAATGTTATCTGATAACTGTGACAGAATCCAACCATATCCTTTGATCCAAATGCTGCTGCATTATCAGTGATGATCTTGGTAGGACAGCCAAATCTGGAGAGAATATTAGTCTCCATGAATTTATAATAACAGAATCATTGGCCTGCCTACAAGGTATGGCTTCTATCCACTTAGTGAAATAGTCTGTGGCGGTGAGAATCCATCTAGGCTGAGCAGAAGATGGTGGATGGATTTCTCCTATGAAGTCAAGTCCCCACTGTTGAAAAGGGGCTTCAACAATGATTGGATGCAGAGGTAGGGGTAGCAGTTTTCTTTTTCCTTCAAAAATTTGACATTTATGGTAGGCAAAGATCATCTTATGTACATCATGAAAGAGAGTAGGCTAATAGAAACCAGCCCTCAAAATTTTGTTGGCTGTTGTCTTCCAGTACAAATGACCTCCACACTCTCCTGCATGGAAATCATGCTTAACCTTCTCTGCATCATACTTAGGCAAACATTTAAGCAGTACACCACTTGCATTTTTCCAATAAAGACATCTATCTATAATGCAGTAGTTTACAGCTTTTAACTTTAAGAATCTTGCCTTTTTTTTTGTCAAACCAGGAGGTGTATTTAAATTAAGAAAAACATAAATAATATCAGCATACCAAGAGGAATTTATAAAATGGTCTTCAACAATGGGAGTCGAGAATCCTTCTTGGTCAGCTAAAGCATCAATCATATTTATATAAAGAACTTCGAAATTTGATTCATCCATTAATCTAGCTAGACCTTGGTCTTTGACAAGTTTATTGGGTTTTATCTCTAAATCATATTCAAGGATAATAGCAATCCACTTACCTCTCTTACCATCTGGGTCCTGTGTTAGAATGTCTTTCACAACTGAATTTGGGACAAAGGCAATGATGTGTGAGTGCAAGATGTATACTTTGAAGTCTTTCAAAGCTTTAACCAAAGCAAAAGCTTGCTTCTCCATAATGTTATACTTCAGAGGGGCATCCCTCAATGCCTTGATAAATAATGCAATAGGCTGCTCTTGTCCTTTTGGATTTTTCTGTAAAAGGACAACAACTATTGTATGCTCTGATGCAAATGAAAAAATATAAAAATCTTTTGAAAAATCAGGACTTATTAGAACCGGTGTTTTGGTTAACACTTGTTTCACCAGCTCAAAGGACTTCTTTTCTTGCAAGGTCCACTTTACCCCTTGCTTATTCTTCAACATGTTTGTGATATTTCTAGGAAGCTCAGCCAAGTTTGGGATGAAACTTCTCAAAAAGTTAATATTTCCAATGAAATATTGCAACTGCTTGATGTTTCGAGGATGAGATATTTGCAATATGGCCTCAATCCTTTTGGGATCTATCTTAATGCCCTCTTCTGAAATGATGTGCCCGAGAAGTTTACCTTCTTGGAGCCCAAATAGTGTTTTCCTAGGGTTAAAAGATATACCAAACTTCCTGCATCTCCCGAAGACTATTATTAAATGTGCTAAGTTTTCTTCATCTGTTTTTGAAAACACAGTAACATCATCAAGGTATATAATGATGAAGTATCTAGCTCTTCGGAGAATGCTATGTCCATGGCTCTCTAAAAAGTTGCTCTAGCATTCATTAGACCAAAGGGAATTTTCACATACATGAAAGTGCCCCATGGTGTAGTAAAGGTTGTCTTTAATTGATCAGCAGGGTGAACTAAGATCTGATTGTACCCTGAGTAGCCATCAAGCAAAGAAATTCTTCTAGACCCTACCACCCTTTGTAAAATATGATCCATCTTAGGTAAAGGATAGTTGTATTTTAATGAAGCTTTGTTTAAGTCTCTAAAGTCTATACAAAGCCTAATCTCTCCAGTTTTCTTCCTAATTGACACCAGATTAGACACCCATTCAGAATATCTAATAGGGACAATAATACCAGCTTCATACATTTCCCTGATTTCCTTCTCAACCAGAGGCAGCTGAACAGGGTTTATTCTGCGCAGTTTCTGTTTGAATGGTTTTTGGTTTTCTTTGAGAGGAATTTTGTGCTGTATTATTTCAGTGTCATAGGATTTCAGATCTTCGTAACTACACGCAAAACATCAGAAAATTCTTTAAACAGCTCTATGTATTTGAGTTTAATGTGGGATGTTAAAGTTTTAGATAGCTTAATCATTTTCGGTTTAATTTCACTGCCTATCTTGCACTCTTCCACTTCAGTCTCTACAGGTTCCAATTTTGGCTTCCTGGCCACATAGTTAAAATCAAACAACTCTTTTAAAGGTGCTAGACCCTTAGGCAAACTTTCATCTTTGGACTGCAGGGTTTCTAACTCTTATGTTTCTAATTTTGTAGTCAGTTCTGCTTTGTTTTGAAGTTTTCTAAACAATAGATTAATATTAACAAATTCAGGAGATAGTTCTTCTTCACCAAGAAAATTTTCTTCACTGCAGTCTGTATCATAATTTGAGTCCGAAATGTGTAGTTCAAATTCATTTCTGAATTGCATGAAGTCTTCTATTTTTTTATCCCCATCGAACAATTGCCATTATTTTTCGTTATCAGGTATGGCTGGTCTGAATTTTATTTGAGTTGTGCAGTCTTTGGTTTCATATGGCGTTAAGCATGTTCTAGCTGCAAAGGCTAAATTGTGGGCCGCAATATTTATTTTTCTTGCGACAAAAATCAGTTTGGACTCCTTGAAAGTTTTTAAAAGGTCCATGACATCGTTTCGGTAGGCCCTAAGTCTGGGATGATTTGCGTTATACTCCCCATTGACTTGCCTAATGACTAACTCTAAATCCCCATACACATTGATTCTCTTGGCTCCTAACTTTTTCAACAATCGTAAGCCTAAGAGAAGGGATTCATATTCTGCTATGTTATTGGAACACTAGAAGTTTAATCTACAGGAAAGGCTTTCTGTGTGGTTATTCTCAGTGTTGTGAATCCAGACCCCTGCACCAGCGTTGGTCTTAGTGTAGGATCCATCAAAATACATACTCCACAAAGGAATATTTTTAGTTTCATCTGTTTGGTGGTTGTCCTCTCCAACTAAAGTGCTTTCAGATGTTTCTTGAATATCAGCACTTATCTGGGCTTGTTTTAATTCCTCAAGATTTTCAATATGTTGAGGAACAAGCTCTTGACTGCTATGGTTAAACAACAATGGATGCATGATTTGTAGATCAAGACCTATGTTTGGTTTGTTATAGTTTATAGGTTCAGCAAACTATTCTGTCACTCCTATGTTATCTTCTTCCTCCCCTCTATCTGTCATTAAATCAGACAAGGTCACTTGTTCAGTGAAAGTTTCATCATTGAAAAGGATAAATTAATCCAGGCCTGTGTTTACAGAATAAAGGGGAGAGTTCTATGGTTTGTCTTGGCTAGTCACCATGTATTGCATATGAGACTCCCTGTAAAGTCTTCTTGTCTGATTGAAAACAGGGATAGTTGCATAGGTCATGTCCATCTGCATATTTCCTTGTAACTTAGCTCCCCAAGACCTAGATAATAGCATTCCATACTTTTGGGGCACATCAGCCACAAAATATCCATGACTAAACATTTCGCTGGAATTTGAGCTAAGTTAACACATAGGTCCTTAATTAATCCTAAACATTTTACTTTGCTTGAGTCAAATGAGTAAAGGTATTTGTAAGTTCTGGTGATTTCTAGATGAAGGCTCTCCATCACAGCTTTAGGCATTAAATTATGAGAAGCCCCAGAATCATGCATAGCGTTATGAAAAATCTTGTCATGAACATTTAAACTTAGAGAAAAGGGAGGAACAAGTCCCTCTTGATATCTACCTTCAATCTTAGGACCAAAAATGAGCTCTGGTTGGTCATCGTTAAGATTGACTGTGTCATTATGGTCCTATATGTTTAAAGCCTTCAAAATTTGGGTCCTATATACATTGTGGGTAGCTAACTCAGTCAGGGGAACAAAGATTTTGATCTTTAAAATTTCCTGCTCTAGGCTGAAAGGAATCTGGTTCTTTGAAAAACTTGTTTCAGCCTTACTAGCTGCTAGTCTATCAACAACATCAACTTGCTGATTTGTTCGACTTTCATTCGACAAAATTGTTTTCACAGGAGTACTAACTGAAGTGTTAGTACTGCTAAGGTCTACACTCCATTTTTCATTGTTTTGAGTGCCTTTCTCTTTACCATTATCAGAATTCACAGCCACTGTTTTTTCCTTTTGCTTGGAAACCTTAGGCTTCGTTGGAGCATTGTTTTGTGAATATTTGTCAGAGGTTTTGGTGTTGGGAGTTTTTTGACTGGTTTTTCTTCTAAGGTAATATTCTCTTTGAGACCCTATGATGACATTTTCCATGTCTTGATAATAACTTTCATCATCATCTCTTTTGTCATCATAAGGTGTATAAAGGCCTTGTTTTCTATCATAATGGACTTCAAAGTCATCATTATCTACTCCCAACATATTTATGTCCTTGTCCTCTGGTTGCTCATCTATTTTATCAATCTCACTCACATAGTTTTGATGAAAGGGAGGAGTGATCTGTTGATCATCTTCCCTAGGTCTATTTGGAGGTTGGTTCCTTCTAAAATTCTGATTCTGGTTCTGGTTTTTTTTTTAGGATCAGTTTGGTTTTGACTGGCTTGTGCTCTCTCAAGGATGCTCATTTTATTCATTATATCCTCCATCATTCTCTCCATCTTTGATTTGGAAGTAGAGGGTGTATTTTCTTCTCTAAAGGACACTCTCTTCTCATTTTTCATTCTTTCTCTTTTCTCCATCAAGTTGACTTCGACAGCAAGAGCACCTTTTTGCATCTCTTCAAGAGTTGCAGGATCTCTCTCTCTCAGTTGATAGGCCATCTCAGGGTTGAGCCCTTCAGGGAACTTGTTTAAATCTGAGCCTTGTGGAGGTTTTAGATCTGGGGAAAGTGCATTATATACATTGTTAAATCTGGTACAATAAGCTTGTACAATTTCCCCCATGTTTCTATGGAGGTTCTTGTAATCAGAAAGGACTTGGAAAGGATTCTTCTTCACTTCCCATTTGTTTAAGAAACTTTTATGGAAGGCTTGGAGATCATTGATACTATGGGGGGTTAAGCCTTTGAACCATTTTCTTACTTCTCCCCCCAAGCTTTGAGAAAATAATCTAAGCTTGACAGAATCATCATCAATTTCATTTCTGTCGAAATAGTCATTCATCTTATCCACATGTTGTGATGTTGTAGTAGCATTACTAGCATCATATAATGGAATTTTGGATTGATAGTCCTGCGGAAGATTGACTAATCGTACAAGAAGGACTAAGGGAGCATACCATGGTGCCATGATATGTGGTGGGGGTGGATTCACAAGACGTGGATTAACAAAATGAAAATTGGGCTAAAGTGGAGTGGTTTGGATAGTGAATGGAAGATGAAGGGATGTGGATGGAACAACAGTAGATTGCTGAGCTGATCTTGGATGAGAGACACCTAAATTGTGAAGGAAATGTAAATTAGGAGGTGTTTTTTCTTTACTACCAGGATGTTCACTTGTTTCAGGAGATGAAAGTGAAGACTCAGAATCTAGCTGAGTTATATCATCAAATGACCTAGTTCTAAAGGGATTTACTAAGTCAACTTGTGAGTTTTGTAGAGCTAAAATATTTTCAGGAACTGAATTAGCTCTCAAGGGTGATCTGAAAACAGTTGATAATTTAACCCTAGGAGACTTCCTAAGGATACTTTCTGGGTTATCAACTATCTCAGGTGGATTAGGGTCAGGATAGGCTCTAGTGTGAATCTTTCTAGGAGCCACTATGCTGTGTTTTTCAGACCCAAATAAACAAGAAATGTTCAACCAAGTATGACAGTATTTTAAAAGGTCAACTAATTTGTTTACACAAATATTAATCCTACAGTCCTCTAACTGAGTTTGAATGATATTGCAATGATAAGGGTTCTTCCCAGTGGAGTCTTAAGGTCTGTTCAGGATTTTGGAGTCGCCAAGTGGAATCTTTTAGCTCCTAAGGAGGTAAAAGGTTTTATGGTCCACCACCATGCTTATTGGATACCAATATGAAATATTTTTGGGTTTTCTGAGTTATTTTTCAGTCCTATTGGTTGTTAAGAGTGTCCTAAATCTGTTTCAAAACTTAGCTATGGTTATGAGACAAAGACAGTCTACTCTTATGGCTAAGCCAGCTGATCTTTCAAGGTTAGACAAACTCTTATAAGAATCCTAGGTTTTGCCTAGTTTGTCACTGATTCAAACAAGCTTCATCACGATTACCATTTCTAGGTAGTGCTTGAAAAGGCTTCCTTTTACTCACTAAACAATGTTTGTTGGCCATAGATGTTATGCCTAACGGTTCAACCGGCTAGTAGAACAAATTTCATTAAATCAAGGGATTTCTGAGATATCTAAAGTATTCGACAAGGAAATAACTCAAGATTCCCCAGTGGGGTCGCCAGAAATGTTAGGGATCTATAATTAGAAATATTGGCAAAGTCCAATCACAGAAACAACATTATTTCAACCACTTTGGGATTCTAGGGTCTAGCCCTCCTAAATCTGGAGAGGGATCTCTCCAATAAGTGTAAAGATGGATTTTTCTTTGAAGTTTTGGGTAATGATATTAGGCTAGTTATGAAGGCCAAGGATTTTGTTTTGTTTTGGATTGTTGAGCATGATTATTATTTGAGGTGGAAAGTCCTAAGTGCAAAGAGTTTCAAAGGTGTGAAGTTGCAAGCAATCAGAACAAGCTTTGGCCAAAAAGGTAGATAATTGCAGGTTTTAGTCCATTGGGCTATGGAGTCATAATAGGGTTTAATTGAAACAACAAGGGGCAAGAGTGGTCCATGGGGAAAGTCATCTATGTCTAGCGATCTCTTTAAAGTTTGATTTATGGAATGAAATGATACAAAAAGAAGGGGAATTAAACAAATGGAGAACAAAGAGTAGCCTAGGATCTGGTAAGTACTTTGAAACTAGCCAGCCTTTGACAAACACTTAAGAAAGACATAAAAGAAATCTAGGATCTGGTAATTACTTCGAAACTAGCCAGCCTTTGATACACTTTCGATAGAAAACATATTAAAACAAAGGGAAACTTGAAGGCAACTGTTGGAGAAGAAACTAGCAGGCCAAGCTCACCACAAATCCTCTCCTAGCTCTGCTTTACTTGGTAACTTTCAAGACAAACACAGAGATAACAAAGAATGGCCTAAGATCTGGTAAGTACGTTCAAACTAGCCAGCTTTTAACACATTCCAAGGGAAACTTTCAGACAGTCTTTGGGGATAAAACTAGGACCAGGGCACACCATATCTTCCTTAGTTCATCTCTACTTAACATATACTAAAAATAAAATTTAAGAATAACAACTAGCTCAGATAGTAGGATGAGGGAACGCCAACATTCCTATGCTTAAACTGAATTAGATCATTCCTCAATAACACAAATTGGAAGAAAACATTTAGATAAAGATTTTCAGTCAGAGAAGGGTATTGATATACAGTAGGTCCTAACTCTATGCATGTTGTTCTTTATAAGAGAATATGAAGATAGTGAATATAGAAACAAAATAACAATTTACAGTAAGAAATAACATCACCGTCGACATAGACCAGGATCCCATAAATCAGCTTGTATTGATGCTCCAAACTAGTTACAGCTTTAAGTCCAATGCTTTAGTTTAGCAATCATCTACACTTCCCAGACTAACTTATCTATCACAAACAGAGTTTGAAGAGCTAGTGAACACTATTTAAAAGTAGAAGTTTCAAGCTCAAGTGTATTTCAAATTTCAACAACCAACCCCTCTCTCATCTTTTCCAGTAGTATTTATAGAAGAATGAGGAGGTGAGATTTGATAAAAGATCTCCAAAGATAATTAATACAGTCTTAATGGCTTCTCAACCTTTGGGGGGCTCGATGAAGAAGTTTACAGATGTTTCTGACTATATTAATGTTTTTCATTTAAGATTAAGCTTGGTGGGAGCTCTTATTGACATTTGAGGCTCTCTGTTATGTTAAAGTAACTCTGCTGATGTTTTTTCATTAAGTTTTTTTGCAGATTTAACTCTCTGGCTGTGCTGAGGCAAATATCTGATCTTAATCAATAACTTCGGCCTCTGTTTGAATGCTTTGAGGCACAGGTGGCACTGTGGTAGTTGGAAGGAATCAATTTGCCTCGGATGTGGCAGTGGAGGCTTTCCTGTCTAATAAAACACTTGTGATTTTCTTTCAACTGTGTTTTTAGTTTGGGGGGATTAGGAATTTGATAATCAATCTTAGTCGTAATCCCCACAGATCTGTCCTCAATCTCCTGTTCTGGCGCGTTCTGTCTTCGACACTGATACTCTTTGTTTGTGATTTATTCACTGTGTTTTGTTGGTGTGCAGTGTTGCGCAGGGATCGTGAGGCATCAATTCCTTTGAAGCATTGACGAGACGTGAAAATTTTAACCCACGGATGGCTTCCTTTTAAAGTATGGAAGGCACAAGAATTGAAACCCCAGCCTTTAGCCCCTTCTTTAATATAATGGAAAAAACCATTTAAAACACCCTTTACCAAATAACATACCCTGGACTTCAAAACTCCGATAAAACCAAGTTGTATAACCATTTCGGGTCACAAAAGGTGCCTGCTAACGTCATGGTGTTTGTGACTTGAATTTTTTCTAAAATCTGCCATATAAAGTTCCTAGGTCCAGATTGGGGCTTGCTAATGTCAAGGTGTTTGTGACCCGAAATTTTTATCAAACCTGCCCTAAAGCATATCAGGTCCAGATTTCTTGACCATGCGAGCAACCAAACAAGGCTCGCTCCAATCAGTTGTTGCCGTGTGGGTGATGATGTGTATGTTGACTAGGTGTTGGGGACCATTGGTTCTGTGGGACTGCTGATTGTTGTCATGGCCATGGGGACCAGGGTGATTGATTGTGGGCCATGGGCCCACGCCATACCTTAATTTATCCCCCGAGCTTCTTTGAGGACGATCACTATTCGATGAGCCTGCCTTATATTGGACGACGTACGTCAATATCGCACTAAGCCCACAGTCGACATTTAACGCACGGGGAGGGCGGTACTTCCAAACCGCTTGAGGCCACGTGTCAGCTCCTAGCATGTGTCACGCTCGAATTGGAAATACAGCTTACCCCACAAAGGCGGTGCGATAAAAAATGCTCCAGTTTTGTACAGTGATTGACCGTGGGGTTAACCCCCTTCCTTATGTTCACTCCAGTTCACTAAACTCAGGTTCAACTCTCGGAACTGTAGCTCCATTAACTCATTCCCGATTTATTTCTTCTATAAGCGGGTTCCTTCCTTTAGACAAGGTTCGCAGCTTCTACGGGCAACAACATTACAGTATCATACTGGAGCGCTATCGATCCTTCCAGTGATCGATAGCCGATCATGAAATATAGCATCTAACTCATAAAACAGAATTTTATTCAAACACCTGCACAATACAAAACCACATTACAAAATCATGTGTTATTTGGTTTTCCTACTTCAGAGGGTGTGGGAAGGAGCGTGGCCGTTGGATGGCATCAACCAACAGTGTAGATCTGCTCGCGGAGGTCAAAAGAAGAGCAGAGGGAAAAGTGCAACATAAAACGGTATTTTTTATGAAAATTTTCAATGTTTTTTAAGGAGGCAAAATGAAGGTTAGTTTTTAATGTAGGAGGGGAAAAGAGGTTTTGCAGCAGTCCTTTCTCATGAAATCAGCAAAATTTTAGAGTGTAAAATGGGCACAGTAGGGAAGATTTTGGACAGAGGCATGAGGCCTTCAAGAGTCTTCAAGAGATAACACTTTTTTGCAATAAAATTTATTCCTTGAAGGCTCCAAAAATTATTTAGCCACCTTTTGGTATAACAAATTTCATAGGTGGCTAACAAGAAGAACTCATAGACAACAAGAGAGAAGCTAAAGAAGAACGCAAGAGGAACTAGCAGTTGTGATGGAGGGTGAATAAATAGCCATCAGCCAGCCGAAAGAAGGGACACAGATGTAGAGAGATTGAAGAAGATTGAGCGGATGCTGCAGGAGAGATCGGTTCCGAGCATGATATCTTCATAGTTCCTAGGATTCTCCTATCTTTCTTTCTATCTTATGAGGCATCTGTAACAAAATTGTAAGCCCTTCCTGTGGAGCGATGTAACTATGGATCTGGTTTAAAGTTATCAATATATTTGCAAGTTATTGTCTTACTATATGAGTTGCATGCATGCAAGATGTCTGTGATGTCTTAAAATTTTATTTTCTTAGTATCTGTTCAATATTCTAAATGTTCTTGTGTATATGATGATGTTTATGCAATCAATTCTATATTAATCATGAGTTTCGGATCCTTCCACTACTATCGATCTATTCCCCTTCTGCATGTGGTCGCAGCATGCCTCGGGTGAGACTCTCTGCTCTCCGGAGTAGGGTGACAATGCCGGCGCGGTTCTAGACTAAAGCGGATTCCCTTGTTGGCCCCAATATCTGAACTTGGGTCTTGCCTGCGAGACCTATTTATTCACCAAAGAATGGTTCCATTGCCGGGACCCTACACATTATGAGGGGAACTAGATCATGGTATCAAGGGTCTTTGAAGGAGAAATATGAAGATGGTGGGATAACCATCTGGATCAATTTATTTCTCAGCAAGTGGAGTTGACAAATCAAAAGGAGAAGGTGCTCAAGGATCTCATCCTTTTCTCGGATTCCACCAGTGATACCTACGAGATCCTCTGGGGAAAATTCCCTAGCGACCTCTATAATTGGTTGCGGAGGTTGCAGACCAAGGTACCTAGGGATAGCTCGAGGAAGATAAATCGCAAGTGGGTGCACGGGGATCTGGTGGCCCTGCATCGACTGGATACTGAGTTGACCCGCGCAGTGGATTTCTGGGTAGAGACCACTTTGGACGAATATATTGTGGAGTTTGCCGCAGAGTGCTACTAATCCTTCTTGAAGGCTGAGGCTATCTTCCACTTTGAGTTAAGAGGGAAGCTGCTCAAGGAGATTCCACTGTGGATTAAGGCCCTGATGGTGGATGAAGGGCTGATGGAATTCCAAAAGTCGAGCATGGAAGCGTAAACCTCCAGTGCTAGGGGAAGGGCAGAGGGGATAGATGCCACGTGAAGTGTGAAGCAGGGGAGTGGGGTAATGGATGTTGAGGCCGCGAGGAGGTTGAGGGAGTGACGTGCACATCGGAGGGCACATATTGCTGACAGGTGGTGAGAAAGGGTGATTTAGGAGTTGAAATGACGGGGAAACAATAGGAAGAATCAAGAGGAGACGCCTCAGAGGATAGGAATTTTGGACACCCAGGTGGGTACCCTGGAGAGGGAAGGGACCGTAGTGGGAATGCGGTGGGTGCATGGGAGCATAACTAGGAGAGGAAGGGAGACAATGACTGATGAAGACGGTGCAGGTGTGCAGCCCAAAGAGAGTTTTGATGGCGAATGGTGCGTCGTGATGCAGCGGTTGTTTCAAGAGCGGATGGCATTCATCTCTCCAGGCAGCCCTACTTCCCAAAATTTTCATAGCAAGGACCCCTACCTTCCCCTGGTACTCTATCATCCTTTAAGTAATGTTTTCGTTAAGTTGCTAGCATTGAGTCAATTGCACAGCAGTTCATTGTCGACAGCGACACACGTTATTAGTAGTGTCACTAGTAGTATTGCATTTCCCAGTGGTATAGTCATGCAACCAGGATCCGGAGGGTTCATCTTGGTCACCCCTTCACAAGTAAATATGGCCGGGTCATTCACCCAGTATCCAGAATTTTCTGGCCGTGGTAACGATGATGTAGAGAAACACTGGTATCTCTGTGAAGCCATATGGAGGGCCAGGAAGATGCCAGACATACGGAAGCTAATAGAGTTCCAAACCACGCTTAGAGAAAGGGCTCTGCGATGGTTCATCAAGTGGTTCGAGGCCCATCCTAATCCAACAATCACGGACGCCAAGCGGGATTTTGTCCGAGAATTTAAGCTCCCCCAAACAGACCAGCAGGGTCTGTCCGAGCTCTGGGAGATTAAGCAGAAAGAAGGAGAGACTGCATGGGAGCTGATGCATCGGTTCAAAGACGCGATTGGGAAACTTAGCTACCTGATCGACCCAAACCATTAGAGTGACTGGTTCATCAAGGCTCTGCTTCCCTTGACACGAACCCCCCTCACCCAGCAGAAGATCAACAATTTGCAGGACACTCTGGAGCAGGCCATGAAGATAGAGGTAATGGCGGGCTACCCTCAGGAATATCGAGGAGGGCCGGCCTCGCAGGATCCTTCCTTACTGGGATTACAACATCAGATTACTAGTCTGACTGAGAAACTTAAGGAGATGTAGCCTATAAGACCAGCCAGGCCGAACATTTGGTGCACGCACTGTCTGGTCGAAGGGCACGCGGCAACTGAGTGTCCCGGGTTGCATAGCTTGGGTGTGGGGCCCTCGGTCATGGAAATACAGGGGGTTCCACCTAGTGGGGGTGGCGCGACGATGAATCTGCAAGGGGTATACCAGCCGCAATAGCCTTACGCGAGGTTCCCACCTCAACAAAACCAAACCGCCACGGAATATTGAAAATTTTTTCGGACAATAGGGCATCAACCTCGGATGTGCCCAATATTGAAGAAGCACTCCAATGTCCCAAAAAACATATACTGTGAGTTTTTTGCTTCCATGACTCGCAACACCGAGCAGTGCAGAGCCCTTGATGCACTAGCAGACCAATTGGACCAACCCTCCTATAGGGTGAACGAGGCTTCCAAGGGCAGAGGAGGCAGAATTCGCGGAGGCCACACAGGGGGATGGGGTCTGCTGAAATTTTACAACTGTGACCAGGAGGGTTATGTGGCCTAGGAATGTCCCCTTCCTAGACACCCATGGTGTTCCCAGTGCCACGTGAACACCCATGCAACAGAGGACTGCCTTGAACTTATCAAGAAGTGGGAGGAATGAGCACGGTGGAGGGGCACGAATCTGGTAAACTCTGAACCTCGTGGAACCATGACTCCACATATGCAAAACATAGCTATTGTGACGTGAGGTGGAAAGATGACGGGGGAGGATGCTCACAGAAAGGAGCCGACACGAGGGATCTGGCCCGCCTCCCCGAAACAAGTGATCAGGTCAGACACACAGAAGAAGTACTTCCAGGAGGTGGTGGAGAAATTTTCTCAACTGGGGGGAGCCCAAGGCCTCAAGGTACCCCTAACAACTGATTCCAGAGAACAGGATGCCACGGGGACCCTAATTGAGGAATGGCTCCAGTTATTCCTTAAGATTGTTGACAATGCTTCAATGCGGAAATAGCTCAAGCGTACCTTGGAGGACGTACTATAGGGGAATACAGGGCTGAGGGAACCTTTTAACACAACACCCCAGTACATACAGCGGGTCAAGCGGAACAAGTGAAGAATGGGAAAAGAGTTTCGGCTTAACACGCAGGCTGCGGGATTTTAGATCAGTGATACCATGCTTGACTTAGGATCTGATGTCAACATCCTTCCGCGGAAGACGTGGGAGGCTCTTGGGCAGCCACGACTGACCTACTCGCCAATCCAACTTAGAATGGTGAACCAGTACTACATTGTGCCAATCAACCGACTTGAGGGTGTCGAGGTCGACATTGCGGGGGTGAAGACTTACACGGACTTTGAGGTCATCGACATTATGGGAGACAAGGATCCTTACCCTGCACTGCTAGGAATCAACTGGGCTTTTGAGAATTATGCCATCATCAACCTCAAAAAGGAGCTGATGATTTTTGAAGACGGAGAAATATGAGTCACTTAACCTCTCAACCCATATCAAGGCCCGAGATATACAGAAACTGTGGATAACCGAGAGGATGCTCAGATGTTGGACAACCTTTATCAGATGAAAGCAAGGAAATGGGAGGACTATATGAACCCGACCACAATCGGCTACGTTAGCTGGCGCAGTGTCCAGAGCTCAAAGCTGGGATCGGAACTAGCCTAGGAAGACTGGCAGCAAGGTGGGTATGAGACTAGCATGTGGAGATGTGCCAACATTGCCCGAGTCCATTGGATTGGCACTGAGATCAGGGAGTACCCCACCTTGTCGAACATGCAAGCCGTCGATACCTTTATCGCAAAGGTAGAAGACACGGTACCAGAAGGACGCAGGCTACCACTTTTGGACATAGCACTACAGTCCACATCAGCCAGGTGGTGGAAAAATCACCGCAACACCCTGTCGTGGTGGAGTTGGGTGGCGGAGGCTTTGAGGGCGCGGCTCAAAGAAGACTAAGGCCCTCGAAGTAGGCACAAGTACCAAGGGACTTCTGATCCAAGGGACCACCTGAAAACCTGTGAGGCATAGTGGCAAAGTATACGGTATCTGGAAGAGTTGTGGGTACATCAGTTCGTCCACTCCTTAGATACCATTCCCCATGCATGGTACTTAGAAGAAGAGCGAAAAAGAAGGACTAGTTCTTGTCAGGAAGTCACGCAAAATAATTTTCAGTGCTTTTCGTTCAAAGGGGAGATAGATCTAGTGTCCCAAGCACTACAAGCCATCAAGGGGGTACTGTTTCTTGGTGATTTGGGGATCGACAGGAGAACATTAGCACCAAATTCGAAGGGCAAGCATGAGTTGGCTTGCCAACGGGTCGACGGCAAGCCAGATGATGATAATCTGGAGGACCTGAGGCACCTATATTTTGAAGAGAAGGAAGGAGAGAAGAGCATAAAAGAAGAGCCAACCATT
The DNA here is from genome assembly GCA_034641835.2 of Pinus albicaulis. Taxonomy (NCBI): domain Eukaryota; kingdom Viridiplantae; phylum Streptophyta; class Pinopsida; order Pinales; family Pinaceae; genus Pinus; species Pinus albicaulis. The sequence goes on from CM076576.1 coordinate 30,844,210, forward strand.
GAAGGTGTTCATCTACTCCCACTGAAGACAAAGAAGCTAAACATCGACACGGAGGAAAAACCCAAACTGGCTACAGTTGGGGACTACTGGAATGAGGAGATGACCAGAGAAATTTTTAGCCTCCTCCAGGAATACAAAGACCTATTCCCTTCATCGGCTGCAAACTTAAAAGGCATCAAAGGTGACCTCAGAGAAATGTGTATTGTGCTGAAACCAGATGCCAGGCCCATGAAGCATCGACCCTATTGGTTGAACCCTCAGATCAAAGAAAAGGTCAAGCTTGAGATTGATAAGATGCTGACAGCAAGTCTAATATTTCCGGTGGAAGAAGCAGAGTGGGTGAGTCCTATCGTCATTCAGAATAAGAAGGATAAGTCAGAAATCCACGTCTGTGTCGACTACTAGAGTCTGAACAATGCTTGCATCCACAGCGGATTTGCGAGTGGGCATGTGGGGGCGAAACCCACTGCTAGGATGGTGCTCCAAGCTGGACTATGGTGGCCAATGGTCCATGCCGATTGTAAGACATTTGTTAAGAGATGCGATTTCTGTCAGCGAACAGGGCGACCCTCTCATAGAGATGAGCTCCCGCTACACCCGATGCATGTGTTGTGACCGTTTGAGAAGTGGGCTGTCGACTTTATAGGTCCCATAGCCCTAGTAGCCAGGCATTCCAAGGCCAGGTACATCATTACCGCCATCGACTACCTCACCCGGTGGGCTGAGGCCACGGCGGTACGAGACTGTAAGGCCGATACAGCAGCTTGGTTCATCTTTGAACACATCATCAATAGGTTTGGCTGCCCACGGAGCTTAACCAATGATCAAGGTATGCACTTCATTAATGAGACGGTCAAATCGCTGCTGGACACCTTCATGATTCAACATCACAAAAGCAGCCCGTACCACCCGCAGGCCAATGGTACTGTTGAAGCATTCAACAAAATCCTCGAAAATGGTTTGACGAAGATCTGCAATGCCCAGCGGGATGACTGGGATGAGCAGTTACCAGCTGCACTATGGGCCTACCAAACTACGGTGAAGCACTTGACCAATAAAACACCGTTCTAGTTGGTGTATGGCTGGGAAGCTATGATTCCCACCAAGTTCACCATCTCGAGTCTTTTAATTGCCACATCCCTCAAGTTCTTGGAAGAGGAATCGCTACAGGAGTGCCTCCATGAATTACAAGAACTGGACAAGGCCCAGTTTCTGGCCGAGTTCCACCAGAAGGTTCAGAAGGACAGGAAGAAGGCATGGCATGACCGCCACATCAAGAACAAAATGTTCCAGGTTGGAGGGAAGGCTCTCCTCTATGATAGAAAGTTTCAAAAGTTTCCGGGAAATCTGCAAATGCACTTGTTGGGACCTTACTTCGTTGTTGAGATTAGGGATTCTTGAGCCATTTGGTTGGTTCAGTTGGATGGTACTGTTTTACCTGGGTGGGTGAATGGCGCACGCCTGAAGCCATACCAGGACTAAGTTTCTTTCACCTTTCATCAATAACTCTTACAACCGAGAGAAGCCATAGAGTAGCATAGATGAATAACTCTCCCGCAACCAGGATGAGAATAGATAGTGTTCATTTTCCATGCATAGGTCATCAATAATCGCTCTGTTTCGGGGACCGCACCTCAACCGATTGTGGTCGAGGAGGGGCGTTTCCAGCGTGTCATCCCCGTAGGATCAACAAACATGTCAGTTTCAGTCCATATCATTTCAGTTAGTACTTGTGTCAGTCCATAGGATCACCTATATTTGCATCTTAAATTTCCATAATTATAAGTAACCCTGCAATAATAATTTTTCCATAATTAGAATTAACCTCAACCGTCGCGTCTGCCCATTTCCCCATGCCACCATCAGTAGATGTCAAAATACACCTCAGCAGGCAATTGATCACACGATTATCGCCGTGGAGAATGCTAGCAGGAATTAACTCATTATGGGGTCTCATCAAACTCACTCGTGCCAGTTAATTACATAACTTGCATGGAAAAAAGCACGAGAATGCCAGAGCAGTTAGAATTAGAAATTAGAGTAGAACCAGAGCAACAGAAGTATCCAGAAGCACAGAGCCAAGAGAAGATGCCGAGACCAATTCTGCAAGTGTATCAACGCCGAGCGAAGATGCCAAAAGCCAACCCAGAAGTCGTAGAACTGTAGCTCTATAGTAGAATTCATTAAACAGAGTCCCTCGTTGGGAAATACGACAATGCTGCCCTCATAGACACAAACCTCATGGACTCTTTCGAGTTCCCAGCACTTAAATGGAAGGTGTATATGGAACATTGTACCATAGAAGCCGGGCATTCAATGAACATAATTTTCCCAGAGTTCCGAGGCCTACAGCAATCCTCCCTTCTGAACTTAAGAAATCTCCCAGTATTCGGGACAACAGGACTAGCCATGTAGTGCACCAAGTTCTTACTCAGCCGCATCTAGAACGGGTCACTGTGGTTGAATAAGGAAATTCCAATCCATGCCAAGGATATCCACCAGCTCATAAGGCTTTCAGATAATGGCCCAGATGTATCTTCTGCATGTCAGACCACTTCCAAGCAAGCAAAGAAGTCAGGAGATGCATACTATTATGCAAAATATGGCACTTGTCGGGGAGGAAAGGGAGCGAAGATGGAGCTTATCAACAAGCCCAAAATCAATTTCGCATTCTATCTCATTGCCAGTAAGACAATGAGGCACTACAAGAAGGGAGAATGTACCCTGGATACTATTTCCATTGCAGAGCACTGTGTCTAGGGGACGAAGTTGAACTGGTGCTCCTTCCTGCTGAAGGAGCAGTTCGATGCGTGCGAAGACAACTACAAGAGGGCCACAAGCTTCATTTATGGGTATTTGATAGTTGTGTTTGCCATGTGGAAGTGGCACACTCCCCTCATCAGGCTATCGACAGAAATACCAGAGGGCCAGCCTCTAGCGATGAAGTTCGTCCCGTGGAAGGTGTCGAGTGATCCCAGCACCAAAGAGGTCAATGCAGAGACATTTCGGATTTGGTATGGTTTAATGATAGATGTGGTAGTTGGGCAGTAGAGGGTGCCCAGGAACCTGCTGGATGAGTACAGCAAGCAAGTATGGTTTGGAATCAGCCACAGGCATATCTTCATCCAACTTGCGTGCCGGAGGAGACATTTCACATGCGGCCGCTGAAGTTCCAGCTCGAAGACACAACCTTCCACAATGAAGTTTTCTCGTGGCTGGGGGTCACGATGGAAATCTGAAATGGGGTACCCACATACAATTTTGATCAGATGCTACCACAGCAACAGCCTGCCGAGACATAAGCGGAGGCGGCAAAACAGGACTCCACCTTGCAGCTCGTCCCCCTCATTCGCCACCTAAACACTCAGGTACGTAGTTTTAATGAAGTGGCCAAGGTTGTCTCAAGTGGTGCCATTCCTTATCCTGTTTTCTCTGAGTTCTAGCTTTCTCAGTCCACATCACGTCTCCACACAACCTCCATCACCTCCCCCATCCCTAATGTTTTATTTACTTCTCCAAGTCCAATGAGTACCCCGATGGGGGAAAAGAGCAAGTCCACTGACCCCTTAGAAGCTCCTCAGGCCAAGTGGGCCCGAACTGTAGAGTCAAGTCCAGTGGTCGACCTCACTGAGGAGGATCCACCCCACCCACCGAGTACAGGGGTGCCTATAGAGGAAGAACCACCCATTGACTCCTCCGAGTTCATCAACATTCGGCTTTCACCACCACATATCGTTCCACCTCCACCTACCACTTCATCCACACCATCCAATTCATCTACCATTTTGTCAGACCCAATCATCCGAGATCTACTTAATGGGGACCACGGGGCCGAGGTTGACTCAAGTACTGCAGTAGTGGTACCACCGGTCAGCCTCGCTGGGGAACCCCAAGTCTCTTTTTCTGATATCATTACACATATGGCACAAAGTGTTTCCGACTCAGTTAGGGCTCAGCCTAAGCCTACTGTATTTCCATAGACCATCCACACAGATCAGCCAGAGCGGCCAAACCTGAATATGGCCGACTCAACACCTCATCATACCCCACTGTCGTCCCCTCAAGAGCACTCCACCCGATCATTTGCCAGTGGGAAACCCCTCAAGGAATGAAGGCCGGATCAAAGCACTTCGGGGGTTGTCAATTTATAAACATGGGGTACGGCTCAGCTGTACCACTTTATCCAGAGGGCGGCCCATCAGGCAGAACGAATTCATTCCGAACTACAGTAGAGGTGCGAAGAGCAACAATAGTAGATCACCACGCTTACTGAACAACGCGAACAGCTCACAGCCGCACACGGGCAGCTACAGGGTCAGATAAATGAAGTGGCCAGGGTGTTTTCAGGGTTATGGCTAGCTATTGAGGCTCACTACACTCAGATGCCTGCAGATGCACCAGAGACAAATATCGTAGAGCAGGCCCTCCACCTTAGGATCACATTCAATGGCCTCCACAAGGAAAATGAAGAGCTCCAAGCAGCGTTAGCAGCACGGCCAGTGCTGCCCAATCCGGAGGCAGTTTATACAGCACAAATTGCAGAGAAATAGGGCCAGGTCACCCAGATGCAGGAAACTCTCAACTGTGTAGAGCGTGATGCTTATGACCTCCTGAAAGGTCTCCAGGAGTGCTCAACGACCCTTACAGTCAAGACGCAGCCCATTTCAGTGCAGCTGCAACAAATTTTGAAGGAAATTCAAGATGCCACGGACCCCTTGCAGTTGGACGAGCTCTACGCTTAGGCGGATGCTCTGGAGGTCCAGATCCAACAAACCGATGCCAGCTCGGCAATGGCCAAACAAGAAATTTTAGAGCTCCACCCACCCCTCCAACTCAGCGCCAAGACAATGTAGTAGTTAGCCACTGAGGCCGAAACCCAAATCGGCATGGTGTTCGGGACTGTACCGACGCACGTCGGAGAGGTAGCTATCACCAAGGTCACCGCAGACACAGATTCATTATTACAAGGGTGGTGGCAAGCAATGTCAACCTTCAATGAGCTTAAGGCTTCAGCATTCAACAAGGTCTCGGAGTTGGGGCCCTTGTTTGGGCGGCAAACCAAAGGCGCACAGCAAGAACAGGGCACGGGGTCCGGTGGGCGATGGAAATAGAGACAGTGATTTGTGATTGACTCGGGACGAGTCAAGATACTATGGTCGGGTCCTGTTGGGGCCCTTGTTTTGAATTTTGAATGAAGAACAGATTTTTGGGTTGCGGAACGACACATGGTAGCCGCGACCAAGCTGCAACTACGGTGAGTAGCGGAGCTACTGAGGTTGCGGGGGAACAGGAGATAGCTGAAGATGTTGGAAATATTGTCATTGATGGCAAAGGAAGTGGCGGAGGAATTGGCATCTGAAACTGTAACTAGGAACAGAGAAAAGACATGTAGCAGAGAAGAACAGAGAAAGAGTGCATCTACAGTTTGAGCTACAGAGAACAGTATCAATCAAGGAGAAGGGACAAGCAATGAATTGAAAGTTGTCCAGAGACAGTATAGGAAGAAAAAGGCCATCAAACATAAAAAAGTTTAGCATTCTCTGTGAATTATATGTATATTCTTGATAGAATTCAAAAGGAAGGATAGTTGAGTCCCTATGGAAAACTATGAATCATTGTTCGTAAACATCATAAACCCTGTGGCAATAATCCTGTGTCAAGAATTCGAAATTAAAGATTTAGTGTATAAATTGAAGGAATTAATGGTTGCGGAGATATGATGGTTTTGAATGTAGCGAAGATTATAATTGCGATGGATCACAGTATAGTGATCAGCTTGCGGAATCAAGAACTTGAATCTGTAGTTAGAACCGGAACTGCGACAGGATAGAACTCCGAACATGCAATGGAAGGTTGATATATTATATATATCATAGTAGAATTGAAGACAGAGTGACATTGTATTGTGTCGAGGTCGGAAGGCAGCAACCGGTGTAAAGAATGTATGGTAAAAGACTCAAACGAAATTGTGAAAAAAACATTAAACTTAGCAATGGAACTGCAATAAAAGGCAAAACATTAAAGCGCAACTTAATCATAATAATACATTGAAGAGTGGGCGGAACCTTGAAGGCAGAACCGTACGAGGAATAGTGAAAGCGGTTTCCGATTTTTATCGCACCGCTTTTGTGGGTTGAGTGGTATTCAAGAGGTTGGCTCCGATTCCATAGAATGGGTGACACGTGTCCCTATACGATTTCACAAAGCCGCTTAACCACTACGCGCCATCGCGCATTATCGTTCGACCCAGGATGCCCAGCGATATTGATATAAACTGTTGATCTAGGAAGATGCCATCGGACGGTGGCTGTGTTCGGAAGGTGTGCGAAGAATAATATAAGAACGGCGCGCCATCACGTCTTATTTCCTGTGCAAGTTTCCCAAGCGATATCTGTCGGATTGGATGTTGCGGCACGATGAAACGTGAGCCCTCCGATCGGATCGATTGTTAGCGATGGGCCCCAGTTTAATTTATATTGCTTGATTTAAAAGCCATTTGATAAAAGTGTTGGTGATTAATGTAAATATAATTTAAATTTCCAAAATTTGTGGATAATGTTTATTTATCAAATTCCACAAATTTTTTAAATAAAAATTCAATAAAAGAAGGAATACCATCAGTAGTTTGGTGGTTTTGGCTCATGGTTTTACTAAAGGCAAAACTATATAAGGAGAAGAGAAATAGAGTACGGGATGTGCATGCGTAAGTGTGGTGAATGAATAAATTTCTACAAGGAAGATCTGCATGGATGAACTATGTTCTTAATTCATAAATCTGAATCTACGATGCACCCATGGATATAATGATTTGACGATGATGAATCTCTGGTTTGATCGACTGACGAAATCATGAAGAACTGGTGCGAGTGTACTGAATAAAATGAATAAATCTGGTGGCCTGCAAGGTATGTTGTATGAAATTGATATAACGTGGTCCGCAGTAGAGCTGAGGATCGAAGCCTTCATTGAGGGGGTTGTAGCTCCCTTCCAGTGGTAGCTGGTAAATGAGAGAAGGTTGTAGCCTTTCTGCAGGTAGGTGCCTGCGTGCTGGAATAAGTCTGCGCCAACATAGATTGTAAGAAGTTTTCTTTATAATAAATATTGAAGACTGAGATAACAGCAGCAGTGGTTTTCTCCCAAATTGGGTTTCCACCTTAAATACTAGTGTTCATATGTGTGGCTTATGTTTGATGGCTTGTTCTGGTATTTATGTTCATACTTACTGCTTACTAAACATTTGATAAAAGACATAATAAGATCTCTGGACATACATGTTCGATTCTGTAAAATAACATATGGTTTTAAGAGAAAGAAAAAGAGATTAGCCCGAAATACTGATTCACCCCCCCCCCCTCTTAGTATTTTTCCCAACAATTGGTATCTGAGTAGGTCCTTCTGAAAAAGCTTAGCCGCTAGAAGGAAGATCAACCAAGATGAGTAATCAAGATGGAACAACATCTATCAGGCCTCCGCTCTTTAACAGAAACAATTTAATCTTCTGGAAAACAAGGATGAGATCATATCTTCAGTCTCTGGGAGCAGATGTATGGGAAATTTTTGAAGGAGGATATCAATATCCAGCTGCAGTACCAACAGATTCGATAGAAAGAAAGAACTATGAAACCAATGCAAAGGTGGTCAATTCTCTATTGGGAAGTCTGCCTGAATCATAATTTTTCAAATTCATGCAGCTGAATACAACAAAGGCAATATGGGACAAAATCATTCTAAGTTATGAAGGTGATGCAAAGGTAAAAAGTGCTAAACTCCAAACTCTCATAATTCAATATGAGAATCTAAAAATGGATAATGAGGAAAACATTGCAAAATTCTTTTTACGTCTTGATGATATTGTAAATCGTATGAGAAATCTGGGAGAAACAATAACCGAATCTACTCTGGTTGAGAAAATTTTAAGATCACTAACGGCAAAATTTGAGTCAAAAGTTTCTTCTCTTGAAGAAAAGCAGGATCTTCAAAATCTTACTGTGGTGCAACTTCATGGCATACTAACTGCATATGAAATGAGAAGAGGAAGACCATCTAAAGTCAAAGAAGCAGTCTTTAGAACTTCTACAAAAGGGAAGGAAGTACAAAAAACAGAAGGATCAGGATATATCTCAGAAGAAGATGAGATAAACTTTGTAAAGAAACTTCAACTTGGCACAGGACGGTTCAGAGGTAAGCTTCCTTTCAAATGTTTTGATTGTGGAAAATTTGGTCATTATGCTGCTGAGTGTCCTCATAAAGAAACACATAAAAAGGGGAAGGAAGTAGTAAGAAGGACTAAGAATCATTATAGCACTAGAAAAAGTTACTATACTCATGAAGACAGTGATGGGTTATCTGATAGTGAGGAAGAATTTGAACAAGATCTTAGACTTCTCATGGAATTTGAAAAATAATCTAGAGAAGAAAAGGATACTTCTGTGGATGCTCTAGAAGACAATGATTTTCTTGATGAAAACAATCAACTCAAAATTTTCTTAGAAGAGAGTAAAATAATCATAGAAACTTTGAAAAATCAGCTTGAAGAAAAAGAGAAACACAATGAGAAATTAGAATGTGAAGTAATAAGTCTAAGAAAATAACTTGAGAAAGTAAAGACTCTGAATCTTAGATTTTCTAAAGGATCTGAAAGCTTAGATGAGATTATCAAGGTACAACGTTCTCCCCTTATAAAGACAGGTCTTGGATATATCGGAGAATCTTCTCAGGCTTCAGCACCAAATTATCTAAAAGCAGCTACTGCTTTTATACAACATGCTGCCACTCAGCAAGGGAATAAAGAATCTTTTCAGGTAAAGCATGATCATCTCAATTCAAAGAACACTAACAGGAATATCTTTCAAAGAAACACCAATCAACAGGTAAATTCAAGAAGGAGATTTTATGATCATAGAAATTTCTTCTTCAATGGACAATGTTTCTCATGTCACAATTTTGGTCATAAAGTTGTTCAATGTGTAGCATATAAAACCATCATGACAAGAGAAGCAAGAAAGAAAAGGATTGATATTGAAACAAAGAAGAATACCTATAAAAACTTTTCTCCTCTTCAAAATGAAGTTGAATGTGCTTATTGCAATAACTTTGGCCATGAAGAATCTGAATGCAGGAGCAAATTTCAGCCAAAAGAACATGTTCCTTCAAGCTCCAAAGTATGGAAAAAGAAGGAATTACAGGTTGAAAATTGTGGCATAGCGTTATTTGCAGAAGATGAAGAAAACCAATGGTACATTGATAGTGGATTCTCAAGACACATGACAGGTGATAAAGACAAACTTCTTGCATATAGTGCTCTAGAAAAGGAGAAGAATGTTACATTTGGAAATGATACTCCTGCGGTCATTAAAGGAAAAGGGTCTGTTTTCCTAAAAGATAAGGTGAAAGCTAATGAAGTCATGTATGTGGATGGATTAAAGCATAACTTGTTAAGTGTAAGTCAAATGTGTGATCAAGGAACTGAATTTGTCTTTAGTTCAAAAGAATGTGTGGTATGTGATCTTGATACAGGTAAAACAATTATAAAAATAAAAAGAACTCCAAGCAACCTGTATGTATTAAAGAACTGCAAAGAAAAATGTTACTTGAGTAAATCTTCAGAAAACTGGCTATGGCATAGAAGGTTGGGGCATCTGAGCTTCTCTCAAATCAACAAATCAAGCAGACTTAATGTTGTTCGTGATCTTCCCAATAATACTCTACCTGAAAATATCATATGCAAATCTTGCCAATTCAGTAAGCAAACCAGAGTACAATTTAATGCCAAGGAAGGATCATCAAGTAAGCCTCTTAAACTCATTCATACTGACATATGTGGACCTATGAGGAAAAATTCACCACGTGGTGAAGAATACTATATCTTATTCATTGATGATTTCTCTAGAATGTGTTGGATTGGGTTGATTAAACATAAAGATGAAGCATTTGAGAAATTTCAGATCTTCAAAGCACTGGTTGAAAATGAATTAGATCTAAAAATCAAGTGTCTTAGATCTAATCGAGGAGGAGAATATACATCCAATGAATTCCTTGAATTTTGTGAACAACATGGCATAAAATGATAGTTTTCTGTAGCTGGCACTTCACAACAGAATGGTGTAGCAGAAAGAATGAACAAAACAGTTCAACAAATGGCTAGAGCTATGCTTGATGATTCCAGAACACCTGACACATTTTGGGGAGAAGCAGCACATACAGCAGTAAATATTCTTATCAAGGCACATGTTCGTGTAAATAGTGATAAAAATCCATATGAACTCTGGTATGGTAATTCTCCCATTGTAAAGAAATTTAGAATTTTTGGTAGCAAATGTTTTATCAAAAATAATGATGAAAAACTTGGCAAGTTTGAACCCAGAGCAAATGAAGGAATATTTCTTGGTTACTCCTCTAGGAGTAGGGCATATAAATGTTACAATAAAAGACTTCGGAAGATTGTTGAATGTATAGATGTTGTTATTGATGAGTCTCCAGCAGCTCCAAAAGAATAAAAACAAACAACAAATGAAGACAATGATGATGACATATATCCTTCTACATCAAATAGTAATGATACAAACAGTGAACCCAATGAAGAACCCGAAGATGATTTTTCTGAAAAGGCTCCATCCAGATATGTTCAAAAGAATCATCCAGAATCTCAAATTTTGGGAGAAAAAGGATCAGGTGTACAAACAAGAAGGACTCTTGTGGGATCTTCTAGCAATCTGGCATTTCTGTCCACTATTGAACCTCACAATGTCAGTCAAGCTAGCAAAGATGAATTTTGGATTCAAGCCATGAATGAAGAGCTTGATCAAATTGAAAATAATCACACTTGGGAATTAGTACCAAGACCTCATGACAAAAATATCATTGGAACTAAATGGATATTCAAAAACAAGTTAAATGAGAATGGGGATGTTATAAGAAATAAAGCTAGACTTGTTTGCAAGGGGTATGCTCAACAAGAAGGTATAGACTTTGAAGAAACTTTTTCTCCTATAGCCAGAATTGAAGCCATAAGAATGTTTCTTTCTTTTTCAAGCTTCCAAAAAATCAAAGTTTATCAAATGGATGTTAAATCTGCTTTTCTCAATGGTGATTTAGAAGAAGAAGTTTATATAGAACAACCATAAGGATTCATTTTGGGAAATGATGAAAAACTTGTTTGTAGACTTAAAAAGGCTCTATATGGTCTCAAACAAGCTCCAAGGGCATGGTACTATCGTCTTGACAAATATCTTCATCAACAAGGATTTTCAAAGGGGTCTGCTGATAGCAACTTATACACAAAAACTGAAAATGAAAAATTATTGATTGTGGTTGTATATGTTGATGATATTATTTTTGGAAGTAATGAAGAGTCTATGAGTCAGAAATTTGCTTCTGATATGCAGCAAGAATTTGAAATGTCTTTACTTGGGGAACTAACATTCTTTCTTGGCTTGCAAGTGCAACAAGCAACAAATGGCATATTCTTATCACAAGAAAAATACCTCAAGCAAATCTTGAAGAAGTATGGCATGGAAGATTGCAAACCTGTAAGTACACCAATGATAACCGGATGTAATCTCAGTTCTAATGATGATTCACCCACAGTGAATCAACCAGAATACATATCTATGATAGGAAGTCTACTTTATCTCACTGGGACAATACCAGACATCATGCATGCAGTTGGGATTGTTGGACGATTCAAAGCTAATCCAAAGGAGTCTCATCTTCAGGCTATGAAAAGAATATTCAAATATCTACAAGGAACTCAAGACTTTGGACTATGGTATCCAAAGAATTCTGATCTTACTCTTCATGCATACACTGATGCAGATTTGGCTGGAAGTGTTGATGATCGGAAAAGCACTAGTGGTGGTGCATTATATATGGGGTCCCGGTTAGTATCTTGGTTTAGCAAGAAGCAAAGCTCTATTGCCTTATCTACAGCAGAAGCAGAATATGTGGCTGCCGCATCATGTTGCACTCAACTTCTCTGGATGATGCAAACCTTACAAGATTTTCAAATCAAATGTTCACCTCCTATCTCCATTATATGTGACAATACAAGCTCAAAGAATCATGTTATGCATTCCAAGACCAAGCACATTCCCATCAAATATCACTTCTTACGTGAACAAGTGCTTGAACAAAAGGTGAAATTGGAGTATGTTCCCTCCAAAGAACAAGTTGCTGATATATTTACCAAACCTCTACCCAGGGAAGCGTTCGAATATCTCAAACAAAAACTGGGAGTAGTATCTACCATGCAGAAGATCAGATCTACTTAAATACAGAAGATTAAATTGGTTGTGAGGTGCTGTTGGGCATCTCTGAATGCACAGGCTAAGGGGGAGCATTGGTCATATGAAAAGGATGCATTGTTGGCATTTATAAGTCATTTTTTTATATTATGTTTGAAGATGCAGCATGATCTCAGGGGGAGCATGGTTTTGTCGGTTCAAAGGATCTTGATCAACTCTTTGCCATTGATGTCAAAGGGGGAGGAAACAGAACAAAGGGCTTCTATAAGAAAATCAGAGGAAGAGTATTTCCATCAATGCCAAAGGGGGAGATTGTTGGAAATATTTTCATTGATGGCAAAGGAAGTGGCAAAGGAATTGGCATCTGACACAGTAACTAAGAACCTGGAAAAGAAACATAACAGAGGACAAAGGTCAACAGAGAAGAACAGAGAAAGAGTGCATCTACGAGTTTGAGCTACGAGAGAATAGTATCATTCAAGGAGCAGGGACAAGCAGTGAATTGAAATTTGTCCAGAGACAATATAGGAAGAGAAAGGCCATCAAACAAAAAAAAAAGGTTTTGCATTCTCTATGAATTATATATATATTCTTGATAGAATTCAGAAGGAAGGATAGTTGAGTCCCTATGGACAACTATGAATCATTGTCTGTAAACATCATAAACCCTGTGGCAAGGATTTGAAATTAAATATTTAAGTGTATAAATTGAAGGAATTAATGGTTTCGGAGATATGATGGTTTTGAATGTAGCGAAGATTATAATTGCGATGGATCACAGTATAGTGATTAGCTTGCGGAATCAAGAACTTGAATGTGCAGTTATAAGTGGAACTGCGACAGGATAGAACTCTGAACATGCAATGGAAGGTTGATATATTATATATATCATAGCAGAATTGAAGACAGAGTGACATTGTGTTGTGTCGAGGTCGGAAGGCAGCAACCGGTGTAAAGAATGTATGGTAAAATACTCAAACGAAATTGTGAACAAAGCGTTAAACTTAGCAATGGAACTGTAATAAAAGGCAAAAAATTAAAGCACAACTTAATCATAATAATACATTGAAGAGTGGGCAGAACCTTGAAGGAAGAACCGTACGAGGAACAGTGAAAGCGGTTTCCAGTTTTTATCGCACCGCTTTTGCAGGTTGAGCGGTATTCAAGAGGTTGGCTCCGATTCCATAGAATGGGCGACACGTGTCCCTATACGATTTCACAAAACCGCTTAACCACTGCGCGCCATCGCGCGTTATCATTCAACCCAGGATGCCCAGCGATATTGATATAAATCGTTGATCTGGGAAGATTCCATCAGACAGTGGCTGTGTTCGGAAGGTGCACAAAGAATAACACAAGTACTGCATGCCATCACACGTTATTGCCCGTGCAAGTTGCCCAAGCGATATCCGTCAGATTTGATGTTGCGGTGCGATGAAACGTGAGCCCTCCAATCGGATCGATTGTTAGCGATGGGCCCCAATTTAATTTATATTGCTCGATTTAAAAGCCACTTGATAAAAGTGTTGGTGATTAATGTAAATATAATTTAAATTTCCAAAAGTTGTGTATAATGTTTATTTATCAAATTCCACGAATTTGATAAATGAAACTCCAATAAAAGAAGGAATACCATCATCAGTTTGGTGGTTTTGACTCATAGTTTTACTAAAGGAAAAAATATATAAGGAGAAGAGAAATAGAGTACGAGATGTGCATGCGTAAGGGTGGTGAATGAGTAAATTTCTACAAGGAAGATCTGCATGGACGAACTCTGTTCTTAATTCATAAATCTGAATCTACGATGCACCCATGGATATAATGATTTGACGATGATGAATCTCTGGTTTGATCGACTGACGAATTCATGAAGAACTGGTGTGAGTGTACTGAAGAAAATGAATAAATCTGGTGGCCTGCAAGGTATGTTGTATGAAATTGATGGAACGTGGTCCGCAGTAGAGCTGAGGGTCAAAGCCTTCAGTGAGGGGGTTGTAGCTCCCTTCCAGTGGTAGCTGGTAAATGAGAGAAGGTTGTAGCCTTTCTGTAGGTAGGTGCCTGCGTGCTGGAATAAGTCTGCGCCAGCATAAATTGTAAGAAGATTTCTTTATAATAAATATTGAAGATTGAGATAATAGCAGTAGTGGTTTTCTCCCAAATTGGGTTTCCACCTTAAATACTGGTGTTCATATGTGTGGCTTATGTTTGATGGCTTTTTCTGGTATTTCTGTTCATACTTACTGCTTACTAAACATCTGATAAAAGACATAATAATATCTATGGACATACACATTGGATTATGTAAAATAGCATATGGTTTTAAGAGAAAGAAAAAGAGAAAAAGTTTTTAGCCCTAAATACTGATTCACTCCCCCCCCTCTCAGTATTTTTCCCAATAGAAGAAAGCAGATGCATAAGAGCAGAAGAAGAGAAGATACAGCAGAAGACAGAGAGCAGCACTCATAGACAACAAGAGAGAAGCTGAAGAAGAACGCAAGAGGAACTAGCAGTTGCGATGGCGGGTGAATAAATAGTCGTCACCCAGCCGAAAGAAGGGACACAGATGTAGAGAGATTGAAGAAGATTGAGCGGATGCTGCAGGAGAGATAGTTTCCGAGCATGATATCTTCATAGTTCCTAGGCTTCTCCTATCTATCTTTTCGTCTTATGAGACGTCTGTAACAGAATTGTAAGCTCTTCCTGTGGAGCGATGTAACTGTGGATCTGGTTGAAAGTTATCAATATATTTGCAGGTTGATGTCTTACTATATGAGTTGCATGCATGCAAGATGTCTGTGATGTCTTAAAATTTTATTTGCTTAGTATCTATTCAATCTTCTGAATGTTCTTGCGTATATGATGATGTTTATGCAATCAATTCTATATTAATCATGAGTTGCGGATCCTTCCACTACTATCGATCTATTCCCCTTTTGCATGTGGTCGCGGCACGCCTCGGGTGAGACTCTCTGCTCTCCGGAGTAGGGTGACAATGCCGGCATGGTTCTAGACTACAGCAGATTCCCTTGTTGGCCCCAATCTATGAACCTGGGTCTTGCCTGCGAGACCTGTTTCTTCACCAACAGGCACCTCAAACACGAGAAAGTGGTGTCAGAATATCTACCGGGATAATTAGACCCCTGAACAATACTTTCCCTCATTATATTATGTATTGTTGATTGATTCTGTTGAACCAAAATGTTATGAAGAAGCAATGTATCTAGAAACCAGGAAGAAGTGGGAGCTAGCCATGAAATAATATATGGACTCCTTAGTACATAGCCAAACTTGGGACTTAGTCAAGTTGTGTGTAGGTAAAACAACATTGCAAAATAAATGGGTTTATAGGTTGAAGGAAGAATATGGATCAAAACAGAGGTACAAAGCTGGACTTGTGGCCAAGGGGTTTGCACAGAAGAAAGGTATTGACTTTGGTGAAATATTTTCTCCTGTTGTTAAAATTACTTCAATCTTAATTATTTTAAGTATTATAGCAACAGAAGATTTGCATCTTGAACAATTAGATGTAAAGACAACCTTTTTCCATGGATATTTGGAGTAAGATATCTATATGCAACAAACACAAGGATATGAGGTCAAAGGGAAGGAAAAATTAGTGTTTAGGTTGAAGAAGAGCTCGTATGGCTTAAAACAGGCTCTGAGGCAGTGGTATGTAAAATTTGACAGGTTTACGTCTGAATAAGTTTATACTAGATGTCACTCTAATCATTGTGTTTATATGAAAAATAAAAATGATGTCAGTTATATTACATTTTTATTGTATGTAGATGACATGCTTGTTGCAGGGTCTAAGATGAAGGAAATAAATGTACTCAAAGGAAAATTATAAAATTCATTTGTGATGAAGGATTTGGGAGCTGCAAAACAAATCCTTGGTATGAGAATAACTAGAGACAGGAAAAATCACAAATTAACATTGTCTCAGAATGAGTGTATACAAAAGGCGTTGGAAAGATTTAATATGCAAAATGCAAAACCAATTAGTAGACCTTTGACTAACCATTTCAAAGAACATTTCACAAGACCTGATATTTCACATGCAGTGGGAGTTGTAAGCAGGTACATGAAAAATCCAGGAAAATAACATTGGATGGCAGTGAAATGTATTGTCAGGTATTTGAGAGGTACCACAAATCAAGAATTATGCTTTGGTGGTTCAGACGTTGTTCTACAGGGATATGGTGATGCAGATATGGCAGGTGATAGAGATAATAGGAGGAGCATTACAGGGTATGTATTTATTGTAGGTGGAAAAAATCTCAGTTGGGTTTAAAAAATGCAAAGTGTTGTTGTACTTTCAACAACAAAAGCAGAATATGTTGATGATACAGAGGCTAGTAAATTTGGTTACAAAGGTTTATGGATGAATTGGGTAAGAAGTAGGAGATGGGTAGGTTATACAGTGACAACTAGAATTTCATTCATCCTGAAAATAACTCAACATTTCATTCCAATACTAAACACATACATATCAAGTACCATTTCATACGGTCAGTGTTGGAAGATGGACAGTTGAAGATGGAAAAGATACACACTAGCCATAATCCTGCAGATATGTTCACAAAAATTGTAACCAGGGAGAAACTAAGGATCTATTCAGTTTCAATTGGTATTCAAGTATAATGATGAAGATGAGAAATAGTTAGGTACAAAGTGGAGTCATTTTCCAACAAATTAAGTTGTGGTGGAGTTTCTTAAATCATTCTCCAAGTGGGATATTGTTAGGTGCGGAGCCTGATTATCATCCTGATTTAGAGGTATTTGTTTCATCCAGATGTATACCCGAGGAAGATTATACACCCCTTCATGCGGGGGGGGGGACTTGTTCACCCCACAGGGGTTCGGGGGTGTGGGGGGGGGTGCGATCCCCCTAGATGGGGGGTCCAGGGGCCAGTGGTCCCCCGGCTGGGGTTTGAGGGTAGTGCCCCCAAAGCTAAAAATAAATGTAAAATTTCCTGGTAAAATATTGTAATTCCGTATTCAATCTGGGTCGTTCATTAAGCAGATGATTTGATGGTAGAAGTTATGTTTAATTTAGGGTTTTTTTCCCTAGAAGGAAACCCCTCAGTTCATATGATGGAATTGTATTATGGTTCTGTGTAGTGTGTGTATTCTGAGTGAGAAAGAGAAAGGGGATTGTGTCAGAGAGTAGAGGATATTATAGAAAATCTGTCTTAGGTTTTGTCTCTTCATTTTGCTGGATAATATAAAGGAAGGAATGGTTGTTTCTCTGTGGATGTGGCCCAAGTTGGGTGAACCACATATATCTATGTCTCTCTTGTTTTATATGTTTTCTATGTTTGTATTTCCACATATTTTTATGAGTTCCATTGCTCTGTAATATATAGTTTTTCTAACATGGTATATAATATCATAGTTTGGTTTATTTCTCCCATTCAATTGGCATTCATAGGTGGAGTGATTTTTTCCTTCGTATATAGTGCACCACTTAGGTTTTTCATTTCTTAGATTGTATTGACACTCTCTTGTGGTATGACTCTACATAATGTGGCATATTTTGCAATATATTTCGATTTGAATGCATCGAAAATCTTGTTCAAAATAATCTACAAATTTATAATTATACTGTGTATGTCATTTAGTTCTACAATTTGTGCACCATAAATATTTTTTCATATTGAAATATTTAACAAATATTGTTGCAACTTCTCAATTTTGTCTTCTATCCTTTTATCATTCAATGAGGAGGTCAACTAGTATTCATCGTTTATTTCAATATTTTGATCATCTTTTAGTTATTCCTCACAAGATATGATTTCATGCAATATTAGTGGCCCTAATATTATTTGCAATAATCTAGAAACATATCATTGGACCAAGAGAACTTCATCAATGGTGTATGTTATTTGACTCAAGAAATCCTTAAATATTATATCATAGTCTCTCATTTTTTCCTCTTGTCTTTGTTTAATCTCTTTGATTGTTTGAGCTACAAGGCTCCTAACATATTGGGATTTAAAGAAGGAGAGGAAATATTTCTTGATATTGGTCTTACTTTTGTTTTGGTTCTTTGTGAAATTCATGAACCATGTCAGGGTTATTTTCCAAAGAGTTATTGCAAATTATGCCATTTTTTTATCTTCATCTCATCATTGATTGTACAGTCATTTTCACAAACAAACCAGTTTTTTTTGTGATCCATGAATCCATCATAAAGGTGGGTATGGTTGATGTCTATTTGTGAAGGTGGATTGTATATTGTTTTCGTTGGACTTGGGGGTCAGTTTTTTAGGATTATATGCTCCTCAAATGATTTAGTTAGCTAAACAGTCTCAAATATTATGTTAGTTCCTACCTAAACAGTGATAATTTGTTTTACTTTGGTTTACACTCTTTATTTTTTACTTTGATGCTTACAAGAGATACAAACAATTATTATTTTGACACCCTTTGTCTATATTTTTGATGAAACGGTTTCTTATAGATTGTGATAGTTCTTCTTCCTAACTCATATCTTCCTTTTCCTCCACATATATTAATCTTAGCAAGGGGGGTATGATCGCAAGATTTATCATATGAAGAATTATATTTTCATTTTCCTCATTGTTAATCCAAGTTTGGATAATTGTTGGTATTTCAATTTGGAGATAGTATTTTAAGTTTCCTTGCTAATCTCATCTATACTATACCAAGGAAGGTTGTGAGTCAATATGGAGTATTTTCTAAAGGAAGTATTGTATAATGAGACTTGTTATACTCGCTACAGAAGATCACGGAATTTTAATTCTAGAGTCGTCGACTTCCATATTGTATGCATTCCTACTAGGGATTAATTGTAGACTATTACTTCTCAAAAATATTGGTGCTATGCCTCTCCACTCTAGGTGTTCTATGCTAACCTTAAAGGAGTTGTGTGCATATTCAATATGTGTCTCCCGAGATTATTTACATCTTGACTTCTGGAGACTCTTTTCCTCCCTCATCTCTTACCGTTTTTCTATATTTTTCCCCTTTATATTTCCTAAATATCAGTAGGTTGTTTATATTGTTACATACATGACTGAGTTCTTCTTTGGGTTTCCTCATCAACTGTATACTCTTATATTCTTACAGCTGATTTTTTCCTCCCATTCTGACTCCAAATTTTATTACTTCTCTTTCTTCCTATTCTTTTTGTATGTTTCTCGAACATCTACCCACCCCCTTTCCAATGAGACTTACCTCTAGTCAGTGATAGGGATTATGTAAAGCATTTTCATTCACTCAAGAAGTAATCCCATGCTTCTATTATGTATTTACATTGGCTATCAAGGAATTTCTCCCATTCAGTCGATCACTTGTTATGGTCAAAGTTTATTTGAGAATATAAGGGTGGCCTAGATTTGACTCAACTCCTTTATCGAGGATAAATTTATGTAATAAAGTAGGTATAGTATAGAAAACACTTTCATGAAAATCATCATAGAACCTTGCTTTTATTTTTTCAATAAATGTGTGTTTTTCTATTTTTTTTCTCCTTGTATAAATCATTCAATATTTTGTGTACCCACTCATGCAAATTCGTTCTCTGGCCATTGGGAAATTTTAACATTAACTGAAAATCATATTCAGTTCATTTATTTGGTGGTTGGTCAATGTATTTCTTTATTTTGACAAGGATTTTTTCAATAAACATCTAATGTGCTTCAATGAAGAAGTGTTCTCTAGATTATATGATGGATATTTGATTGCTTATTGTGTAATTTTTTATCTAATTACTAATCTTTCTCTCCCACCACTCTTGTATCTCTTCTAGAGTTATCATTTATGCGAGCATATTGTATAGGCTTAGGTACAAAACTACTGGCAAAAGAGCCAATCTTGTATTCAAGTGAAAAGTATGCATTAATTACCAGTAGGGTGGAACATCAAGTAAACTTAAAGATTAATATGCATCAAATGGAAGATACAAAGAGACACAAAAGTAGTAGAGAACTAGAAAAAACACAGTTGTATTAGATATATCTCTCAATAGACCACCAAAAAAATGGGTTTGAGTACATACATATGCATATCCTCATAGATAGTTATAGCGGGTTAAATATCTTAATTGACTTATCTTAGTCAACTTGGTCATCCAACTCGATAGAGGAGATGACCAAATTATAATACATATTTAGTATATCAAATCGACTAGGTTAGTTAACTTAGTTAATTGGCCCATCCAATAGTAAATATGGTCTAGGTCCTATTAATTGGAATAATATTTGGAAACATTCATATTCAAGATCCCTTGATTCAAAAGAACAGAGAAGTGATTGTAGGGTTGCATAGGGATGTGCAATAGATTCATTTGTGAAGAGATGATGGTTCTTTATTTTGTAATTTTTTAACTATATATTCTATTTCATCGTTTACACTTTTGAAACATATATTATATCTTGTCATTAACCATTTCTCTATGTAGTTTCAATATGAAAGAAATTAATGTATATTTAATGACATTCCTAAGTTTCTAATAGATTTCTACTAAACTTAGGGAAATGGTAGCTTATCTAAAGTTGTTATGGTTTTAAATATCATCATGGAAGATGTTGCAATATCATTTATATCTATTTCAATATCTATTTTGGGCTACCTAACTTTATTTATGGCTCTAACTCCATTTTTGACTAGCTAATCCCATTCTTGGGCTAGTTAACTTAAACTAAGGGGGAATTTATTTTTGTTTACATGTGCATGCACTATCAAACCTCTATGGATAATAAATATCAATAGGCATAAATCCATGATAAGGATCACAACACTACTTCATGCTACATCTCACATTGTCGAGGTTGAAGAACAAATCTTAAAAGTTAACTATATTATAACTTTATTTTGAATTATTATTATTAATTATATATATATATATATATATATTCCTAACCATGGAGATTCTTAACTTGTAAATAGGATTTATTACAATACCATGGGTCAAATCATGGTTTATCAATATGATTCGAATGGAAAGTGACATCTACCCATGGTATTTACCCACCCATGGAATTTACGCGTGGTGTTGTAACTAAAAATGAATATAAGTAACAAGTCACATTTTGTAAAAGAAAAGATATTCTATCACAATGTAGTTTTTACAATTATTCTCTATTTTAATAAAAAAAAATCTTTGTGGTTTTATTTACCATGTGTTCTCTCCTTATTTCAAATATCCATTTCATTTTTTTAGATCTTGAGGGCCTCCCCTCAAGATCCAGATTAGTGGTATCATATTCAGGTTACAGATCCATGGGAATAAGGGTTTGATGCATATTTCAGTTTCAAAGTTTTGAAACAATCTTCAACAAACTTCATGCACGTGCTATGAACTCCACAGAGCACTTTCTTAGGAAAAGCGACAAGATTTTTTTTTCATTTCTTTTTGCAGGGATTTTTTGGGTGGCAATTTTTCATATCATATATGAAAATTTTGGTGCAAAATTTATGAAAAAAAATAATAGATATATATTCCTTATGAAAAAACACCCAAATTCAAAAAAAAATCTGAATTAGAGTCTAAATGAGGGACATATTATTGATTTAAAATCAGTTGTGTGGCAGAATTTTTTCTGATGGCAATTCGTGGATAGTGGATCTCCTATAATTTTATGTAGTTTTTATAAAAAAAAATAATTCAAAAAAATAATTGCATATCTGAGTTCCTGTTTAAATATCACGCAATTTTATAAAAAACATTGGTCGAATCAGATTTCGAATGAGGGAGATATCACTAATTTAAAATCAATTATTTTTTTAGAACTTTTGTGATGGCAGGACATTTGCAACATGAGTCTAAGCTTCCAGAGTGTCGAGATAGGGATTTCAATCACATGGGAAGATGCATAATGGTCATTTTATTTCCAAAAAAAGGTTATAATAAAACTTCTGACTTGTATTAACCGAGTTATACACATTTTAAATTATATTTTATATTTGGAGCAACATTCAGAGTGGGTTTTCCTTGGAGACGTGCCCTCCCACCCTGCTTTAGTGGGCACTTGATTCACATTCATCAGTTTCAACATAGCAGCATCTGTCTCTAGTTCTTTTGAGATGTTCCCTCCCACCCTAGGCTATGTGGGCACATGTGACTTCATCAACAGTCAACATCACAGTTATGGGTCAACCACACAAAATCCTTGTTATCGAAGTCCATTTGCTAGGATGCACACTGCTAGTATGACAGTTGTTCACAAGAATTATAGGGTATCTCTATTTTCAAATCTTATTTTTTCATGGTTATGGTGCATCCACAAGCATTATAGGGTATCTCTATTTTTTCAAATCTTATTCACCCATGGTATTCATCCACCAATTGTATTCATCCATCCATGGAATCTACCCATGGTATTGTAAGTGGCGTCCACCCATGGTATTGTAAGTGACATATACCCATGGTATATATTCACCCATGCTATTTACCCACCCATGGAATTTACCCGTGGTATTGTAACTAAAAACAACTATAAGTAACAATTCACATTTTGTAAAAGATAAGATTGTCCATCACAATGTAGCTTTTACAATTATTCTCTATTTGAAAAAAAAAAAATCTTTTTGGTTTTATTTACCATATGTTCTCTCCTTTTTTCTGTCTTTTCAATTTTTCAGATCTTAGGGTCCTGCCCCCCCAAGATCCATTTCATTTTTTTATATATTAGGGGCCTCTCCCCAAGATTCAAATCAATGGTATCACATTCAGGTTACAGATTCATGGAAATGATGGTTTGATGCATATTAAAGTTTCAAAGTTTTGAAATAATCTTTAAAAAACTTCATGCACATGACATGACCTCTGTTTTTCCTTGAGAAACAATTCCTTGCTATGTAGAGGAATCCGTGCTCAAGACATTAAAGATTATGTCACAAAATGTATATCTGTCTCTGTTTATTAAACCTTCGAATATTAAAAATATATTTCCCAAATATCAAATCTTTATAAGTTCTGCAATGCCATGTTCCCTTTATATTGAAGTGAGCGAATGGAAGATGAAGAAAGAAAAGGATTTTAATTTGCCATGCTGCTTAAAACAGAAACTACCATCATAAAATCCTGAAGAAGTGAATAAAAAATAAGCTAAAATAGAGGAGCGCCCATTAAGGATGTTTAACTCTTAGATACATAAATATCAAGAGACCTGTAGCTCTAATCACTCTAATTTATTCACAGATATGGAAATGAAATGAAAACCAAGAAAACTCTTCAACACAGATGGAATAATGGAAACTTGCAAAACTTTTCCATTCATTCAATATTGTTCAGTACAAAATTAGCCTTCAAGGTCCAAAACTCGAAACCTTCTTTTTCCTTCAAATTGTCTTTAAATACAATATGAACCAAAATGGTTTTCAGTTATAAAACTGATTCCAACTAACTTTAACTACTTAACTACTCACTGTAGTGGAGGTACATGGCTCGGAAACATTCTATTACATTTACATGACTTCATTTAAAACATAATAAAAGATGATAATTCCTAATCTAAGGGAACTGATGTTCCTGAAGTAGTGGCTGTCTCAATGACTATTTGTGGCTGAACGGCTACTTGTGGCTGTTTGGCTGGAAATCCCTTTTCTGTGTCAATAGAGAATTTCTTGCATTCTTTCCAGAGTTTATCCGGAGTTGTCGGAGCGTTCTTATAACGATGATACTCCAATGTAAACGCAACAACCTGACTGTGAGTAAGATTACCTGTAAAAAATGTCTTCACGATCCATAGCAGAAGGAAATGCCTTTGTAGGAAATTAAATACCGTTTCTCCCTTTAAAATATGAGTCTTCTCATGTCTGCCATCTGCTCTGCTTTTTGCAAATACCAACTGATCTTCATATAATTTCCAGGACATAATCTCTCCTCCCTCCTTCCAGCATGAGGGCAAACCTGTTCTCGTTAACTTGTCAAATGATATCTCAAATTTCTTAACTATCTCTTTAATTCCCTGTAACTGCTTATCTGCGGCCTTTAGAAGGTCATTTTTTATTATCATTTTATTTACCTCCTCAGCATAGAAGTACCTATCTTGTATCCCCATATCACCTAACTCTTCATATGTCTTGGAATTAATAAAATTTATGAATTTTCTGGCCCAATTTGCTCTTTTAATAACAGCCTGCTTCTCAGATAGTAGCTCCTTTTCATGCTCAGAAACAATGCCTTTCTCTCTAGCAATTATATTCATGGAATCCCATTTTGACTGCATTTCTGAAATAATTTCATTCCAGATAATATCCTTGGCTTTAATAAGAGAGATATTACCTTTTAATCTCTCCTTGAGCTCCTTGATTTCTTCTTCAAATTTTTGTAGTTTCTGCTTGTTCTCCTGTGCTTGTCCTTCCCATCCTTGCATTATCTTGATAGTTGTTTGCAATTCTGATTGAGCTTGTTTGAAATCTCTCTCCGCCATCTTTAATTCAGTGCTCAACTGAATAATCTGAGCCTGAGGATCAGCATCACCTGCAGAAAAATTAAAAGTACAAGTATGGCTGTCAATATGATTTTGTAAGGATATAGCAGTCTGCTTGACCTTAGTGAGTTCTTCGTCCTTCTTCATCAACTGCTGTCGCAATTCCTCTTTTTCCCTTTCAACCTCTGCTACTTCGGCCGCCAATGAGTGCTCTGTAGCTGGAAATTTCAACTTTTTCCTTAATGATGATATTTCCGCTTCTGCACTTTTCATCAGCTTCTGAACTGCGGCTTTATCATTTGGATCCATGCCGATTTTCATAATAATCTTCTTCAGCTCTTCATTCTGAGTTGTTAATGCCCTGGCATTTGCTTTCTCCATTTTGCATTGTTTAATGACCTTTGCCAGCATATTTTCAGTCTTGACTGCTGTAGCATTGGTCTTGCTCAAATCGTTTACAATCAGCTGACCAGTCTGCATGTGAAGATTCATTTTATCCCACAAGGGGATTTTTTTAACATCCATGACAATATTTAACTCCTTAAAGCTGCCTGAAGGTCCAAGGGACATTCCTGTCGGATGTGACAGAGCCATCTTAAACTGATCTTTCTCCAAATCCATCACAATCAGCAATCTGGTTTGGTCAGCAGGTATATTGTGCTCTGCTTGTGCTTCTATATTGGCCTTTATCCTTTGGTTCCTTTCCTCAATCTGTGTGAACACTTGCTTCATGGAGGAAGCCTTTTCCAAGTGAAGTTCCTGTCTATTAGGAGATGAAGGGCAATCTTGTTCTTCATTGACCTGGAGAGTAAAACCAGGTGAATTGGAGGAATGGTCTTCTGCTAGTTTGGTCCTTTTTTCCTCTCGGGGCTCCTCATCATCAATTTCAATAACATCCTCTCTACCTCTTTTGCTCATTCTTTCCAAAATTGCAGGTGTTTGAATACTGGTCTTTGTTGAACTTGACCCTCCTGGATTAGCCAGTTTCTCCAAATCCAGTTTACTTACATGAGTAAATGCAACATACCCATTCTCGACCCTTTTTTGAGAAATTATTCCATGTGGATCATAGGGCCATTTCTCTCCCAACAACAACTGCGTCCCTTCCAATATTTTTGATACCTCTTCAAAAGCTTGTCTTGTATTGACAACAAAAGGGCCTACATTCATAGGCAACTTGTACATCAATCCTTTCTTCATGGGCATAAAATGAACTTGATCTACATTAAGACTTTGCCTTATAAAATCCAAAGCAAAAAGTCTCATGGGAACAAAGTTTGGGAGCCTATAGGGCTCAATACTAACTCCATACAGTCTTATCTCAGAGTAATCTTCAAAAATAAACCAATCTCCAAACTTACAATTGGGTCCTAACTGTAAGAACTCCTGGGCCTTTGGCAGAAAGCATGGAGGAAGAATTCCATTCAGAATTTTATAAGCAGTAGTCATGAAATGGTCAGTAAATTCAAACAGCCCGGCTTCGTTCTCTTCTTTCCTAACCATATCGGTCCAAAACAAAACTGACTGCTTATTTTTATTACTATCCATTATATTTAAACCAACACTCATGAACTCTTCAACATTCTGATATAAAAATAAGTAGACTACCAATGATGGAAATCTAAAAAAACCTGTTAGGGGGAAGGCGATCAATTGGGAGTTTACTACTTCTTGCCAAAAAGACGGGATGTCTAGCACCACACCTGGTTTCATCATCAGAGTGAACATTCCCAAGACTGCTTTATCAATTTCGTGATCATCATCTCTTCCCAAAATTTATGTAATGCAGCTAAGAACTGGCCTATACTGAACATTGAATGCCTCCAAACTAAACTTCCCTGCTTCAAATTGAGTTTTTCCTGGACTTGGTATCAAAAACGACATGCAGCGATTAAAATCCTCATTTGAAAGTTCCTCGAAATACTGAACCAACGAATCTTCAGAAAACTGCAATGGAGACTCATCTTCTGGAAAACATAATGCTTGACGCATTAATTGTGTTGAAACCTGCAGGATATTTTCCCCTTGAGAATTCATAACAAAACACTTGCCAGGGTACATGGACGCAACTAACCAAGAAATGAATTCGGGGAAGAAATGAGTTTTTGGAACACAAGCAGACAACACACCCAAACTTTTCATGGCAGAGAACACAGGGGACTTGTCAGTGTTCAGGGTTACTTGGTAATGCAGGAGAGGATGGTTGACATATGACGCGGTATCACAAACATCTTTCTCACTATCTAGGAGGGGATTGAGACTTGATGAACCGGTCAGTGATGTTCGCTTGGCCATGGCTGACAGGAATTTGAAAGCAATTCGCGAGGCAATGGGTAATGCAAAGGTGGCGGGACGCGGTTTAACAGGGCAAACAATCACAAATAAATCAAACGGAATGGAAGAATCCTTTTATAGGCTACAGAAACCACAATAAATGCAGGAGTGACGCGGAAAAACAGTTGGCAGTGGACGACAGCTGTATTCCATCTCGGCTGATGATGTCATGCGGGGGGTCTATGAGTACGGCGGAGAAGTTCTATCCATACCCCCCGTAATTAACCAGAACCGTTGATCACCAGATTTCAAAGATCTGACTAGTCAACTGCGGGGGGTCGGGATTTGATAACTGACGGGCTAGTTTACCCCCCGCAATAGCATATCCGCGAGCTTCTCTGTGTGATTGCGACTTCCGCTCGGAAAGCTGCTCGAGCTTTAACCTTAATATATATATATATATATATATATATATATATATATATATATATATATATATATATATATATATATATATTAATTTAGATACACTTCATGTATATAAATAAAAACGGAAATACATGCATTCCTCTCTTTTTTATGCTAAAGTATTAAAACTTCATACTATAGCATATTTTCGAATTCTTATTTGTTTTTTTTTTAATTTTTTCATTTTTAAATTTCAAAATGAAATATAAAAAGGATATGTAGAAAATGATCCACAACAACCTCCACAGAGCACTTTCTTGGGAAAAGTGGGAAGATTTTTTTTTCAATTTTTTGCATTTTTTTTTGGGTGGCAAGTTTGCAAAATCAGATATGAAAATTTTAGTACAAACTGTACAAAAAAATAACAGATTTGGATTCCTTGCAAAAAAATACCCAAATTCAAAAAACAATTTGGCCGAATTGGAGTTCGAATGAGGGATATATTGCTGATTTAAAGTCATTTGTGTTGCGAAAATTAATCGATGGCAGATCTATTATAATGTTTTACAAATTTTATACAAAATTTCATAAAACCGATTGTCGATATGAGCTCCTCTTGAAAAATCACCCAATTTAAAAAAAAAAAAAACATTGGTCGAATCAGAGTTTGGGTAAGGGATATATCATTGATTTAAAATCAACTGTTTTTTAGAAATTTCGTGATGGCGAGACAACTGCAACACGAATATGAGTTTCTAGAGTGTCCAGATAGGGATTTCAATCACATGGGAAGATTCAGAATGATCAATTTTTTCCCAAAAATAGGTTATAATAAACAATATGATTTATATTCATCGATTTATTCCCATTTTAAATTAGTTTTATATCTGGAGCAACATTCAGAGCAAGTTCCCATTGGAGATGTGCCATCCCACCCTGCTTTAGTAGGCACCTACTTCACATTCATCAGTTTCAACATAGCAGCATCTGGATTGGGTTTTTTGGAGACATGCCTTCCCACCCCAGGCTATGTAGGCACCTGCTACTTCATCAAAAATCAACATTACAGTTATGGGTCAACCACACAATGTCGCTCTTAAAATTATTTTTTGTTTTAACAAAAATTAAAATCTTTGTGGTTTTATTTACTACATTTTCTATCCTTTTTTCTGGCATTTCAATTTTTCAGATCTTAGGGCCTCCCCTCCCACAAGATCCATTTCAATTTTGTATATCTTGGGGGGCTCCCTCCAAGATCGAGATCACAATATCACATGTCCAAAGAACAAAAACTCACTTATTATGACATGTGTTCTTGTGAAATTTTTTTCTAAATATTCAATTTAATTAAAAGGGTAAAAGAAGCATAACTACTTTTGAGACAAATATGAACTGTTCATCTATGACTACTGTTATCACTCCAATAATTCTCAAAGGGTTGTTTATTTTTTTTGGTTTAAAGAATATTAGAGGTAACCACAAACCTACTTTTAAGCCTTAGGATCTAGCCTTCCTAAAGCTCAGAGAGGGCTCTCTCTATATGATTTATCTTTGTTGATTTTAGTTGATTTTAGGCTAGTTATGTAGGATTATTTTAAATTTTGATTTTGGATTTGGTTTGGTTTGGTAGTGGAATCACTAATTTAGATGGATAGATGTAGGTCTGTATTCAATTTGGCTAATGGAGTCAATGTGTCAAGCAGCAGGACGGAATCAATGTCAAAAGGAAATGTTCACAGGGCAAGATAGCTAGGTCAATTCTGATCTTTAGGCTGAATGGTGAAATGGATCTAATCGGGATGAGAGAGCAATTAAGGGTTCTCAGATCTGGATAATGAGTGAAAAGACAGAGGTCAATCGAAACTAGGGAGAAATTAATAATTCCCTAATCTAGATATCAAAATAAAACATGTAAATGATAAATAGTTCAAGACAAGGTGTAATTAAACATATTCTATAATAATATTCCTGTTATATCGCTTAGATTAAGCAAACATATAAGCATATGAAGAACATAAGAAATCGATAAAGAACAAGTGAAGATACTTCACTAAAGTGGCTCAACACATGAATCCTGTAAAATGATGCTTTATTGCTTGATCCAGTCAGCTGGCTTGAAAATGATACAAAGAACCCTCAGGTTTCAACTCAATACAACTAAGAAATGTTTAGCAATTCATCCACACTCAATACTTCGAAATGAGAAGTATTTATAAAAAAAATATTACAAAATATCCTAAAACAAACTTAGAAATTATTCATGGAAAAATAAATATCTTCATGCAAGAAGATAGATACAGTTATCTAACTAATGAAGTTGTCCATGCTTTTATTGAATTTGTTCTTTATTTGTCTCTTTGTTGTTTTCTTAACGAAGGCCATTTGTTAGGCAGTTAAGTGTCCTTTACGTTGGCATATTTATCTTTCAACTCTGCTTTATCTTTAACCTTTTTACTTTCACCTGATACTCTTTAAATCTGATACACTTTGATTGTTTTACTGAAAATTGTTACTGTTGTTTTTTACTTTATCCTGGATGCTTTGTTTACTGTAAACTGTTTTCACAGCAAATCAGTCAAATTTTCCCAATTATCTACCTCCGGTAACTTGATCTTCACCATCCTTTTGAATATCTCGTCAGCCTATGCATATTTGGAAAATGTAGGCTTGTTGATAAATAAGTGTTTTACCTCATGCTGTAGGTAAGATAAATTCTCAAAACTTTTGTAAAGTACCTTCCCTATTGGAATTCCTTGTGAAGTAGGAAGGTTAGCTTGATCCTTGGCCACTTCTCTCATTTTCTTATCATAATTCTCTTGTTTCATCATTTTTTCATGAATGACCAGAGGATTTGGCAAGCCTTTCTGTCTCAAGATGTCAAATTTCATCATAAATCTAGTTATGCTAGGATCCATGTTTTGGCATTTTTCTTCTAATTGTATCATCAAGTTTCTTTTTGAAATCACTTTCTTGACCTCAAGAATTGTATTTGTCCTATTAGCTATACGAATTTCTTCCAATTCTTGTCTATTCTTTGAATTAAGAAACTTGATAATTTTATTAGCTTCTTCTGGCTTCTTTCCAAGTTCTTCTTTTATCTTTTGGATGGCTTCTCCTATTACTTTGATAAGATCTTTTTGTTCATAAATAACCTGGATTGATGGAAAAATATCATTGACAGATTCAATGATATTGTCCCATCACTACCGCTTGGCTTGTGCCATTGGTTCTTTCAGTGTTAGATCTTTCTCTAACTTCTTTTATTTCTTTGTTAATCTGTTTGATTTATGTTCTTCATTCTTGAGCATAATCTGAGCAAGCTTCTTTTCCTCCTCTAGAATTTTAAGTTTGTTGGCTCGAGGGGTCCTAACCTAGGTTCGGTAAGCAAGGTTTTCCAACAAAACCTTATACTACTGGCCCTTTCGGCAGTGACTTGCTTTCGCAAGTCAAAGTCTCACCCGAAGTAGTATGGGTGTGTGCTGGAACCAAGTTTCTGCACCCTGAGAAAGGATGGGTAAAGCAGTGTTGGATCCTGTAATCCCCGATTACCTTATTCTACGCAAAGTTAATTAAATCTCTATTCGCATCCACATGCACTAGATCTACAGTTATATGTTTATTATATCATCAATACAGCAGTACATAAACAGAACATAACAGATCTAGATCCAAGAGAACAGTACACAGATATTTTGCAGCTTAAGGACAGGAAA
This sequence comes from Pinus albicaulis, assembly GCA_034641835.2. Taxonomy (NCBI): domain Eukaryota; kingdom Viridiplantae; phylum Streptophyta; class Pinopsida; order Pinales; family Pinaceae; genus Pinus; species Pinus albicaulis. The sequence continues at coordinate 30,875,251 of CM076576.1, forward strand.
CACACAATATAGCAATTACCAGTAATTGATATAACAGTAATCACAAATTCAGTTCTCTAACAATCTTTCGCATTCATTCATTCATCAATTCTTCCTTACAATTCCAATTCCCTTCCCATCTTGCACACACAGCAGCAGGGTCCGCACACAGCTGGACTAGGATCTCCGCACACACATCCAACAGAAATCTGTTCCCCAAAACCCAAACTGATCGCTTAAACAACAGATCGCATCAATAGCTCATCATTTCCTATCCTTTACAATACAAAATTCATCTCTATTTATAACAATCTAGCCTCGAATTTCCTATGGTCCACAACCCATGGTTTTCGGACCCCTAGTTTACCCTTTGACCCATTACAATGCGTCCGGGGATTTGACCCATCCCAAAACCCCTTCTCTAGGCTAAATATAATAAAAAATATCAAAATTGTACCAGTTTCACAGCTTATTAGGAGACCCCGTTCCAACAGTCCCCCAACACAATCTTGTGACTCATCCTGAGTCACTGCAGCTGTCATATAGTCATTGAACTCGGTAAGGCTTGAGTCGACTACCATTGATAAAGCCTGGTACAATGTCTCTATGCAGGGTAGCTAGCTGGACTGCTCCACCACTCGTGATTTCTTTAAATGTGTAGGGACCTAGCCAGTGCTGGCATAATTTTCCTGGATGTTTCGCAAATTGGCTATCGTATAAAAGGACAAGGTCACCTGCGACGAACGTCTTTTGGTGAATATGTCGATCATGCCATGATTTTTCACAAGCCTTCTAAACCTGTTGATGAAAATTAGCAATAAACCGATCTTCCTCCAGAGCCACCAATTGTGCAAGACGATCCTCTATGATATCAGGGTCCGCCATATTGGTAAATGCTGCAATGTGTAAGCTAGGAACAATGTATTCAATGGGCATAATGACCTCTTTTCCATAGACCATCCGGAAGGGGGTTCTACCTATTAGCTTCTTGCAGGTCGTTCAGTATGCCCACAGAATAGAGGGAATGTGCACATCCCAGTCACTGTGATCGGCATTGCAGACCTTAGTTAATGCCTGTTCCAAAATTTTGTTAAAAGCCTCAATCGCCCTGTTTGCCTGAGGGTCGTATGGGGTACTCTTAGTGTGGTGGATCCAGAATTCCTCATTCAAGGCTTGAATCGTCTGGTTGACAAAATGTGTACCTCTATCACTCATTAGGATTTTTGGGCAGCCAAACCTGGTCAGGATCTGCTCAAAGATGAAGTGCGCAGCAGTATCCACAGTACAATCCTTTACCACTTGTGCCTCAGCCCATCGAGTGACATAGTCCATGGCGGTGATAATGTAGTGCACACCTATTTTATTTCTGGGTGGATTGATGGGTCCTATAAAATCAATGGCCCATTTTTCAAAATCTTGTAAAGCCACTTGAGGCTGTAACGGCATCTCATCTCGGTGTGAAGGTCATCCTGTGCACTGGCAGGTATCACAAGATTGAAAATAGGTGTATGAATCTTGATGCAACGTAGGCCACCATAACCCATCCCTCAAAATATTTTGTGTGGTTGCATGGTCTGCGTAGTGGCCTCCTCTGACACCTTCATGTGCTTCCGCTAACACGACAGGCCGTTCATATTCGAGGACATATCTATGTAGTATTTCGTCGGAACCTAACTTGTATAACTGACCAGTGAGGATAGTAAAGTCTGCGGCCCGGGTAACCAATTCCTTCTTCTCCTGTACTAAATACCTAGCCAGGGCCATGCCTGTAGTGAGGAACTCAATGATATTAGCAAAGTGTGCTTCAACCACCTTAATGGTAAACATCTGCGCATCTGAAAAGAATTCATCCAAACTAATAGGCTCTTCTCTTGTTTCGATGTGAGACAGATGGTCTGGGCCAGCATTCAACCTTCCAGGCTTGACATTGATCTCAAAATCATACTCCTGAAATAGCAACAGCCAACGGCAAATCTTCCCCCCCAACATAGGCTTGTTGACTAGGTATTTTAAAGTTGAATGATCATTGAACATTTTAAAGTTTCCACCTAGTAGATAGTGCCGATATTTCTGTAGTACGTAGACCATAGCCAATACTTCGCACTCAGTGGTGGAGTAGTTTCGTTCTGCGCCCGAGAGTTTTCGACTCGCAAAGGCAACCTGGTGGTCAATATCTCCTTCTCCAGGTTGAGTGAGAATAGCTCCAAAGGCGATACCTGACGCATCCATGTGTACATGAAATTCCTTTGACCAATCAGGAAATATTAGTATGGGGGCGAAGATAATCTTCTCTTTGAGTAGTTCAAAGATCTTCTGACATTCATCATCCCAAAATAAAGAAACATCCTTTTTTAATAGATTTTCTATAGGCGTTGTAATCAGGGCGTACCCCTGAATGAATTTCCTGTAATAACCAGTGTTTCCAAGAATAGAACGCAACTATTTCTCCGTTGCGGGGAATGCCAGGTTTATAATGACGGCTACCTTCGTAGGATCAACCATCAATCCCTGCGGACAGACTATGTGTCCAAGCAGGATACCAAATGGCACACAAAAAATGCACTTCTTAATATTCAAGGAGATCTGGTGCTTCTGGCACACATCCAACATTAGTCATAGGTTAGAGACATTTTCCTTGACTAAGCCAAAAACTGTCCAATCATCGCAATAAACCTCCAAGAACTTATGAATAAATTCCTTGAATACAGCAACTAAAACTCTTGAAAAAATAGTGGGTGCATTTTTGAGACCAAAGGGCATGACCGTATAATGGAAATACCCCCATTCAGTCATGAAAGTAATCTTACTACGATATTCAGGTGCAATCCGAATCTGATGGTACCCTGAGAACCCATCGGTGAAGGAATAGGCCTCTTGCCTGCCCACACTATCAAGGATTTCGTCGGAGAAGGCTGTAGGAAAGGGGTCATCGACGCAGGCATCATTTAACTTGCGTAGATCCACATAAATGCATATTTCTCCCTTGTTCTTATTTTCCTGGATGAAAATTGGACTTACCCAGTCTGATTGCTCAACTGGTTCAATGATACCGGCGGCAAGCATTTTATCTAGTTCTTCCTTGACATTTTTCTTGTATTTGGGATTCAGTCAGTACCGCCACTGCTTGACGGGGTGTGCCTCAGGTTTCAGAGTGATATGCATAATACTGAGGTCCACGATGATGCCCTTAAGCTCAGAGAACTTCGTTGGAAATAGGTCCTGATATTCCGTGAGTAATTCTGTGATTTTTCCTACAGTTCCCTCATCCTAATAGTCCCCAATCTTAGCCAACTTAGGTTGTTCCTCCGTCCCAATATTAATGTCACGCAGCTTAAGCGGTTGTGTTACATCAATATTCTGTAGTGATGGCCCCATAAAAACGCATTCTCCTTCAAATTCTGGGACAGAAATGTTTTGAAGATTATCCTCGTCCTCATCAATCACCAAGCTCCGACAATTGGCTATGTCGTGCATCTCCGCGTCCCATGTCGGGACCATTGGGGCGGCACGATGGGGATTACTCTTAAAGAAAAACGCATCAATGTCTTGCAGTGCTTTGTTGAGCATCTCTGTTCCTCCAATCAATCTGAATGTCCCGACAAAGTCCTTCTTTAGTATCTCCCAGTGGCGGGTGCGGTGGTGCAATTCCGCGTCTAAGTACCAAGCAGCCCAGATAGGACCCAAGGCATGAAAAAATAGATGGACCCATTATTTTGTAGTTCGGTTGGACCACTTGGTCATCCAAACACGCAGATGTGCGCGAGGATCTCTGGGTTCGAGGAACACCCTGGTGCGTATGTCATCTGGAGGGGAAAACCGTAGAAGCATCCGTTCCCAACACATTTCCCAATCCGGGAACACTTCCTTGTGGGTGTCCCACCAACGCACAAGTGTCCTGCACATGGCCAGATTAAGGGCCCAGATCCATCGTTCTCTTGGCACCCTAGCTTCTAATGTCCTTAGGAATTCCTGGACATTCCCAGCCTCATCAAAGTGGGGTAGATCTCTTACCTCTGAGGAAATGCAGTAGAGGCTTCTTACGACCCTGGGGTAGCGTAGTGCCGAAACTTCATGTAATTGGTTCTGCCAACTTTCTAGTTCCTCATCAATGTCAGAACAACATTCACTGTCCCTCTAGAATACCCCGTCTGTTGTGGTTTTACTCCTGTCTTCATCCTGCGCATACAATCTGTAAATATGGTCTAGTTCCTCCCGTTCGTAGGTTGGTTCCATATACCGCGCACCTTCTGTTTGATATAGTGGTACTATTATGCATGTACTATTGTTTTCGAACACCATGCTGCACTTTTTGAGATTGATGACACCCCCCATGTCTATAGCCCAGTCTAGCCCGAGTAGTGCAGGGTACGGATTTGCATCGTCCATGATTTCAATGACCTCAAAGTCAGCTAGGACTTTTACTCCCGTGATATCTACTAGGATTCTTGGCAACTGTCCTAGCGGTATGATTTTATGTTGATTCACCATGTGCAGCTGGATAGTGGACCATTCCAACTTAGGTTCACCCATTCGTTGCCATGTCTTTTTTGGTAGTACTTTCGCATCCGACCCTAAATCAAGAATAACTTGGTCCATCTCGTAGTCACCAATCTGCGTAGTTAGCCGCATTTCTCGTCCGGCGCGTTTCTTGTAGCCATATAGCCGATGGACACCTCAGGTCTCAGGGATTGTGTTGGGCCGGAATGCGCAGCTATGCAGTAATACTTGATGAGTTTCTATAGCCGGTGGGTTATTTAGTAGTTTCAAGCATGCCATTAGAAGGGGCTTAATTCCTTCCTTTATCTGAGGTTGCATTGGCAGCTACGTGGGGACTGCCAGTGGTGTTTGTTCTTTGAATGGTACTCCTTCCCGGGAGGCAAGCTCCTCTTTTGCTCCTGGGGTGACCAACCCACTACGTATCTCAGTTTTAACCCTATTCACATTCTGCGTAGGGGTGGGCTGCCTGTCCTGCATCTTGGCTATTAAAATTGGGAAATCTTCAATCTCATGGTCCAGCTGCCGGCAATATTTGTAGGATTGCCTGGTGGGATTTGGATAGTCCCTTGCAAAGTGCCCTATTTCTCCACAATTATAGCAGATCATCAATTATAGTAGATCAGCTGCCCCCAACCCCGTCCTGCGCTCCCTCCCCGACCTCCCCTACCCCTTGTGGGGGAGTCACCAAAATTTGTGGGAGATCTCGGTGATGCGGGATCTGACTGTACCCTATAGAGGTTTACCCGATCTACCAATAGCTCATATGTGTGACTACTAATCAACAGAACCTGCATCATTTTTGCGTCAGATCACCCATACTTAACCAGGGGCACTGGGCCATATCATGTAGTCCCACTACCCGGCATTCATTGCACCAAAGCACAGGTCCGCCAGATCCGGGGCACAACGGACTATGTCCCCCTGCCTATAGGTAATCCGCCAATAGGGGACACTAGTCCTTAGTATGACCAGACACCCGACATCGTATACACCAGAGATCTGTAATAACTCATTTTCCCCGTTCCGTCCACAAGCTCTATATTTCCATGTGCATGGCTTCACGCTACTCTTGAATATGCTGTACTCCCCCCAATGTGTCATCCTTGGGTGCAGCTTCGAGCTTCATAGTGGTTTCCAGGGCTTTTTCCTGTGACTTGAAGGTCTGTTGGCCCATTGTTATGCATAAGTGAGGTAGAAACATGGCGATGAACCATTCCATGTGTTTCCTGTTGTCATAATTGAATCCCCCTTCCCTGACTGCTTCCTTCAATTGCTGATCAGCCTCCCACACCGATTCAGATGTACCTTGCTTGAAATATTTTACTTTGGCTACCAACTGAGAGTATGAATTTGGCTTCCGGAATTGTTGTTTTAGGGCATCCTTAATATTTTGAAGGGATTCGCTTCCATTTTGAGATATGTACCGCATATATCAATCCAGTGCTCTATCTTCAAAGGCTAAGGAAAACTATGTTTTTTTCATAGTATCGCTTACCACCCCCTATGCTGTCCATACCGAGTTGGCCACAAACCAAAAACGATCCATATCTTCATTGGCCGCACCCTTAAAGGTAGGTAACTTCCAGTGTACTGCCATGTCTCCTTCTAACAAGGCCCCGATTGAGGGCTTGCCCTCCTGCGAGCCTGAAAACCCTTGTGTCGTCGCTTCCCTTGGCGGGCTATGGACAGAGTGATTATTTTCTGGATCGGATTAATAATACCTAACACTCTGTGTTGTATTCTCCTCCAAAGTAGCACTCATTCACATTTGCATCAGATCTCCAATATTTTCTTATCAGTACCAGATCACTTCCTCCAACTTCTTCCGGTCCCAACAATGAAACCATTTGTTGGCTCGAGGGGTCCTGACCGATGTTCGGTAAGCAAGGTTTGCCAACAAACCCCTATACTACTGGCCCTTTCGGCAGTGACCTGCTTTCGCAGGTCAAAGTCTCACCCGAAGTAGTATGGGTGGGTGCTGGAACCAGGTTTCTGCACCCTGAGAAAGGATGGGTAAAGTAGTGTTGGATCCTGTAATCCTCGATTACCTTATTTTACATAGAGTTAATTAAATCTCTATTCGCATCCATGTGCACTATATATACAGTTATATGCTTATTATATCACCAATACAACAATACATAAATAGAACATAATAGATCTAGATCCAAGAGCATAGTACACAGATCTTTCGTAGCTTAAGGACGGGAAACACACAATACAACAATGACCAGTAATTCATATAAAAGTACTCACAGATTTAGTTCTATAACAATATTTTGCATTAATTCATTCATCAATTATTCCTTACAATTCCAATTCCCTTCCCAACTTGTGCACATAGCAGCAGGGTCCACACACAGCAGGACTAGGATCTCCCTGCACATAGCCAGCAAGAGTCTGTTCCCCAAAACCCAAAAACATCACTTAAACAACAGATCACATCAATAGCTCATCATTTCCTATCCTTTACAATACAAAATTCATCTCTATTTATAACAATCTAGCCTCAACTTTCCTATGGTCCACGACCCATGGTTTTAGGACCCCTAGTTTACCCTTTGAGCCATTACAATGCGTTTGGGGCTTTGACCCACCCCAAAACCCCTTCGCTAGGCTAAATATAATAAAAAATATCAAAATTGGACCAGTTTCGCAGCTTGTTAGGAGATCCCGTTCCAAAAAAGTTGTTCTTTAAGTCTGTTGATTTCATTTGTCTGAATAGACATGTCCTGCATTGATTTTACTAACTTGCTCCCCTCATCAGTAGGTTGTGCTACTATTCTAGATGACTCTCATGCTAAAGTTGTTGCTGAGGTGACAGGAAGTGTTGTAGCGATTGGGACTGTAGGGGCCAATGATTCTACTAGTGTAGAAGGCACAATTGTTGTGACTACAGGAATTACAGTGACATGAATTTCTTCTCTGGAATTTTTCTCCTCGACCAACTTGTCCATTTCATTCTCCATTTCTTTTATTTGGGCAGTTAATTGAAGGATGAAATACATCATTTCATCTTTTTTATTTTGACTTTCTAGAATTTATTTAGCTTGAGGATGTTCTGTAGGAGGAAATTTGAGTTGCTTTCTTAATGCAACAATGTCTTCATTCTTATTTTTTATCAGTTCTTCTGCAATTTTGACATTATTAGGATCATATCCTACTTCAATTACCAAATCCTGCAGAGATTTTATTCTATTTTCTTTAGCCTTTGAAGATGTCATTTCTAATTTGATTTGATCTTTGATGTTCCCAAGAATTTTTTGTAGCTTCTGTACACTCATGGCCTTGGTGGTCATTGTAGAATATATCATTTCCCCTGCCTACTTATGAAACTCAATTTGGTCCAAAGGATGCATATCCTTGCCCATGACTTCAAAAACTGTCTTTTTTTAATTAGAAGATGACTTAGGAGTTTGAACTATGGGTTGAAAAAATGTCATCTGCATCTTTTTATTATTATAATAAAAGGCAGAAATTAGCCTGTTCTGGCTACCAAGAGTCTATTTTAGATATTGGGAATATATCTCAATCTTGATTTCCTCATTTCTGGCATTGATTTCCTTGTATCTTTCTTTAATATCCATCTCTTTCTTTGCTGGTTTGTTGGATGAGGACACTTCAACACTGTGATGTTTCTGAATAATTTGAGTATTTGAAGTTGAAGGCTGGTGTGTTTCTTTATAAACTGCAGGAGGAGCATTGTCTTTCACTACTGCATCAGTACCAATTACTTCAATTGTTTCCACTTCCTCATTTACAGGATTCAATTTAGGCTTCTTCCTGTACATCAATTTAAATTTAGTTTCAGTGGTAGTTTCTGTAGTGTATGATCCTTCTTCTCTGATTCTTTTTGAGTTTCTATCTTCTTGGGCTAGAGTTTGCAAGATTTGACTAGTATCACCTTGCTTCTTTGCCTCTATCAAAGTGTTCTCCAACCATTCAGATTGGTTGGATTATTTCTCAATTTCTAGTTTTTTCTCATGTACATAAGGAGTTAAGTTGCATTTTATCCTTAGTTTACTTATTACTCCTAAAGGATCATAATACCACTAAAAGCTATGACAGAACTTAAACTCCTGCAAATAATTTTCTGCCTATGGACCTTCCTCTCTACTGTTACAAATAAAAGGGCCAACCTAATTTTTTATTTTGAACTATGTCTTCTTTTTCGCTGCCAAGAAATTGATTCCATCAGAATTAAGGATCTGCCTGATATACTCAAGGGAAAATAACATCATTGGGAGATATTTGGGCAGCTTATATGGAAGAATATTTGATCCATATACCCTAATCTCTGTATGGTTCTGATAGAGGTACCAATCTCCTATCCTATTGTGCTTTGATAACTGCAGGACATTTTTAATTTCCTCACTAATTCTTGGTTGATTGTTGATGTTCAGCATGTTGACCATAGGATGAATAAAATAATCAATGAACTCTATGTAGGTGGACTGTGTGGAGTCTTTTCTAATAATTGGAGTCCAAAATATAACTAGCTGTGGGTTACCTTCAACATCAAGCTTTTGAAGGTTGATGGTAAATTTCTCAGACTGAAAATACAAAAACATGTGGAATAGGATTGATGAATACTTGAAAACACCTTCTTTGTAAATTTTGACGAACTGTTCATGAATATTATCAGCAAGGTACTGGGAAAAAATAAAAATGGTAGGAGGAGGTTTACCAAGTGTGAAATTAGATAGGAAACCCAAGACTGAAGCATCAACTTGCTCATCAGTAAAATAACCCAAAATGCAGGACAACATTGTGATGATGTGTCTGGTTCTTTCAGAAAATATTGCAGATGGGTAAGGAGAATTTTTCTTGGGAGTTTCTACAGATGAAGGCATGAAAGTTTGGAATATCTAGAATCTCTTGGGGAAGTCCAGATTCAAGTATAACTGTGTAAGAGCCTCAATGGACAAAGGGGTTTCATTTGGCCTGTTGAGTCAAATGATAGACATATAATTTTCCAATCATAAATTGTCAACCCGGGGTAGGTAAGCTTGTGAGATGCTATGCAAAATATATGCAACCTGATTACTTCAAGTGTTAATAAATTATACACACATCAAATAATTCTTCTTTCCTATGTCAATACTTGGAAGCAATGGCTATGGAGTGGCATGTATCATCCCTCTACAACACTTAGGATTGTTGATATTGATCATGAAAAGATAAAGATAAAACAACAATAAAAAACTCATGCTTCTTTCCTGTATCAATACTTTAGCAGCAATGGATATGGAGTGGCTTATAATATCCCTCTACAACACTTGGGTTTGCTGATATTGATGCAGGAAAAGATAAAATATCAACCACAATCAAGAATACAACTTAAAGAGCATGAATCCAACATTTATCAAATGAAAAGAGCTCATTAACATAAAGAATTAAATCACTTAACCAATTAACAGTTTGTTGCAGGAAATGCAGAAGGAAAGCACTAGTTATGTACAAGAATTATTAATGCATAAATGAAATAGAAATAAAACACACACTATAATGCGGGAGTTGTGAGCGAAGGGGGCCCTCCCTCACTCACAAATCCTTCAAAATTCAAAGAAGCTTCTCAGAAAGGTAAACAAAACATAGAATATTTTATTAATCTAGAAATTACAGTCAAGCACATTCTGATATCTTGCTCAAGAGAAATCCCAACCCCACCCTCCTTTACAATATTAAATACATCTCCTTTTATACAAACTCTAAAGTCCATATTTGGCTCGAACGACTAATATAAGCTATCATCCAACAATACAGGTCTAGACTATTGAATTTAGCTTTTTTTGAGTCTAATCCATGGCTAAAAGCATGGATTATATGATTTATGTTACATCGTTGAAGCTGCAGGAAATCTGGAATGGCTGCAGGAAATGTGGTTACGAGAAGAAATATGTAAGTTCGAGTTGTTTCAAAAGGAGGATCGAAGTAGCCAATAAGATAACCTTCATGTGCAACAAATTCCCTACAAAACCCATGTCCTTACTCGATCTCTCAATAAATAGAACATAGTCAATTGTTGATGTCGCTACAAGAAATCGGGGTTCTGTGGGAAATCTGGAACTACTATAGGAAATCCGGGTCTGCAACAGGAAATCTAGAACAACTGCAGGAAATCCAGAACAGATATAGGAATATGCGACAGGATTCCTACAACGTCTGTAGGAAATGCGGAGCTGTTTTGAATCAAAGAAAATTTTCACATGAGTTCTAGATCAGTTTGAGTGGTAATTTAATAAAGGTTAGATCAAAGAATACTTCAAGTTTAAGTCAAAATGACACTTATTATGTTAATTTGATATACCTTAAGCTTATAGCACCCTTTTAGCCAAAACTAAACAATATAAATAAACTAAGCATAATTAGGGGGCAGAAGGAGTTCAAAAATAGGGGAGGTAAGGCCTGGGAAAGGCGTCAAAAAATAGGCAAAATTGAGACTCAACATGGCCTAGGTTGGATCTGCAGCATTTGGTTGATTGAATCAGCTGTGATATTGAATAGAATTTCTTTTCCAGGGGTTATTAGGGCTCTTTGATCAGGGAAATAGAAATATTGATAGATTCTAATCACTTCTGGGAATTGGAAGGTCTGTGGGAGAACATACTTTGGAAAATTAGACTCCCAAATGAAAACCTCATCTGCTTGGTATATGGATTTTTCATGGCTCTAGTAGTGGAGCTCAAGAAGATTAAACTCAGTGACTGTGTCATTAATTTTAAAATATCTATCTGGTAAGGGAGTGTGTTCTACATCTACAACTAGGGGTTGTAGGGGATTGATAGATACAGTTCTTTTGGAAGCCATTGTTTTGTTAATTTTGCTCAATTGATTAATATTTGACTTAAAAAAAACTTATTTAGGCCTTTAGCAACACCTCAGAAATATAATTATAGTTTTTATATTGATTTAGGATGAAACAGGGGTTTATCTATGGTCTGAAAAGGTTAAAACTGCTCAAATTGTGCTCTCTGTGATTAAAAACAATCTCAGGCCTTGGAAATCCTGTGAAAATAGGTCCAGGGTTTGCAGAAAAGGGATTGGAAGGCACAAGAGGTTTCTTTTAGTCTTTAGAGGCTTCTACACAGGTTTAATTAATGAATTAATTTCTTGCTGTAAGTATTTGGCCTAAGCACTAAGAAATACCTGGAGAAAATGAAGATTTTGGTTTGCGGAAGGATTATGAGGCAGCGGAGGTTCTCTGAAGCTCTTCTAGTATTTATAAGGCTTCTAACTAGTTGTGCAATGTCTTTAACAACAAATAGTCTTGTTTTCTGGTAAAATGGCTTGAAATAAGGTTGGAAGAGTGATCTGGTTCCTCGGAAATAGGTTGGCAGTCTCTATTATGCGGAAAATGTAACTGAAATGGTGAAAAAGACTTGGAAAGGGCGACTAATATGAAATTTAACTAACAGTGATTAACACTAAAGCATGGGGTTAATTCAAATTGCAAGGTGGTTTTTGCAATGGGAAAGAATACAACCCAGTGGTTTTTGCATGAGAAAAAGGTGGTAGGCGGTAAAGTTTGGATGGATGCGATCGAATGGGATAGCACCAAGTAGCCAGGAGCGGAGCTCTAAAAACCACAGTTATCGCAAGGTTTTGGGGTGGTTCATTAGGGGAATTTTGAGGTCTAAAATGGGTCTCCTAAAAAAAATGTACAACCAAAATAAACTTTATAAGAACCAATAGGATTCAAGATGATGATGTCAACCATGGGGGATGATTCACCATTTTTGGAGTAAAAATGTAAAAATATTAAAAAATAATAAAATAATAAAACTACTTTTTCAACTCGTATTTTAAACTTATCTCCCAAAATTTTTACTCAAATTTCGAGCGGGAGTACTCGTTGGATGCAGAATTTAATTCCTCATCCAAGGAGTACCCATGTTGCATACTTTTTATGAACTCTACTACACGAAAAATGAGAAATACATAAAAAACGTGATTGTAATAACGTTTTTTTATGTATTTCTCATTTTTCGTGTAGTAGGACCCATCGAAAGTATGCAACATGGGTACTCCTTGGATGAGGAATTAAATTCTGCATCCAACGAGTACTCCCGCTCGAAATTTGAGTAAAACCTTTGGGAGATAAGTTGAAAATATGAATTGAAAAAGTAGTTTTTTCATTTTTCCCTCTAAAATTTGATGATGTCATCAAATCTTATTTGATTTTTTCCATTATTATTTTATAATTTCCTTAGGAGGCCCACTTTAGACCTCAAAATTCCCCTAATGAAAGAGTTTGTTATCGGGTGTGCGATAGGAAATAAGGGCCATCGGATCTGATCGGTTAAGATCCAATGTTTGGGAAAATGCGATGGATGTGTAGGGATTTGATAGGCATGGGGCCCGAAACTTTAAGCTATGTGATGGGATATGCATAGAGCTATGGTTTAATATACATGTTCGGGGTTTCTAATAGGTGGAGTTTAATATATAACCTATGGGGTTTGGGTAAGTGGGACCTATGTATAGGCGGGGTTTATAAAAAGTGGGGTATGGAAATATATCACATGTGGGGAAATAAAACTATAGACTATAAATAAAACATGGGTTGGGGAAATATATATAAAGGGGAGTTGATATATACGGGATAAATTTATTTTAGGGGATTTAATATATAAAGTCAAATGTTAATATGTGCGAGATTTATCATTAAGTTTTAATGTAAAAAATTATATCGGGGAGGGATATTTGTAGTGGGGCCCGACATATAGATTTAACCATTTAGACTTAGGATAAAAGTATTTTTATGGGTTTTTGGTGTATTTTCAAATAAAAAAATGGAATTTAATAAAATAAAATGTATTTTAAACTTAAGAAAAGGGGTTTTTGTAGGAAAAATGAATGAAGTATGGGAACATGGTTAAAATGAAGGGGAAAGGGTATTTTTACAAGGGAAAATGATTTCGAAAGGAAGTTAGTAAATATGAAATGATAAATTTTCTGCTATCCATGCCTTGTGAAAACTGCTTCCGCCTACTCATCAGCTACCCCAAAATTTTTTCTTCATTTGCATCGGTGCATTTGAGCTTGCAAACCCTTATTCATTTTTCTTTTTAACAACAAACTATCTAATTATATCCTTACTACTTCCAAGGGCTCAGGTTAGATTATTGAGCTCCTTATTATTTTCTACCTAAATACTAATCTTCCAAGATTAAACAGTTTGGCTAGATCTTTATTCTCTATCTATAGCATGAAAGATCAAGATAAAGTAGTTTGACCTTCATGGATTGTGGCATTTTTGACAAGCTGCACACAATCACTATTTTTTCAAAGTAAAGTAAAAGTAGTGGCATTTGAATTTGCATCACTTTCATGATCTATTTTATCTCTTTTTTTGTTGGGGTTCATTTTTTATATTCTTTTTGATCTTTTTTCTTTCAGTCCTTTTATTTTCTTTTAGGAATTTTACCCTCTTTACATTTTTTTATTTTCTAATATGGGAAAAATTTTTGCAAAAAGCAAAGTATGTACATATTACAAGACTAATCATAGTCAATTCAAAATTATGAATCCTATTATAATAGGACCCTAATAGTGGCTCCACATGGGGATGGCATTTCCTGGTGAAATGTCAAGAACTTTAAGATCAGTGGCCTTGAATTTTGACTGTGATTTTGCCTTGGAATTCTTTTCTGAGCTCTGCATTATTCATACTTATGATAATTTTTCTTTCAAAGCTTAGGGCCTTCTCTCCGGGCTTAAACTTTGCAAGAAAAACATCCAATCCAATCTAAACTCTGCAATGTTATATACAATGAGAAAAGTAAACAAAGTGAACTACTATTATTCTGGGGAATAGTAATGTTTTAGCATTCTACCATTGATAGGTCCACCTGGCAGATCTGATCCATCCAAATCCTTTAAAAAGAATTCATTGTTACCTCTGTAACCATAAATAACATAGGGACCTTTCCATAGGAAATCAAATTTACCATGTTTACCTTTCTCTTCTCTCTTGTAATCCAACTTAAGAACTTTGTCACCTATGTAAAAATCATCTTCTTTAGTCTTATTGTCAAATATCTTTTTAATCTTATCTTGGACAACTTGAGACTTGAGATAGACTTCCTCCCTGGTTTGTTGCAAGTGTATGGTCTGATTTATCCTTCTATGGATATCATTGGTTTCTACCTGCAATTCTTGGATCATCTTCATCACCGGCACTCCTAAAGAGGATGGAAAAACAACATCCATCCCATATATAAGCTGATAATGGGATGTACCAATGGAATTATTTGTGGTAAGTCTATCTTCCCATAAGGCATTAAATAACCTTTTGTTCCAAGTTTTCTTATTGTCTTCTAGAAGTTTCTTGATGATATTAACAAAGCTTTTATTGGATGATTCAACAATACCATTACCTTGAGGGTAATAAGTAGTGGAATGGCCAAGGGTAATGTGGTATTTATTACAAAAGTCAATCATCTTTTTAGACTTGAAATTAGTTTCATTATCACTAATGAGATTTTGGGGGCATCCAAATCTAGACAATATATTGTTTTCTAAAAATGAGATTATGACAGAATCAGTGGCTTGCCTAGAAGGAATGGCTTCTATCCACTTGGTGAAATACTATGTGGCTATCAAAATCCATTTTTTTTGAGCTGAGGATAGTGGGTGAATTTCACCAATGAAGTCTAAACCCCATTACTGAAAAGGAATTTATGTGGAGATGGGTTTGAGGGGTAAAGGTAGTAGCTTTTTCTTCCCTTCAAAGATTTGACATTTGTGACAGGAGGTCACATACTTTTTGACATCTGCAAAAAGTGTAGGCCAGTAAAAACTAGCTCTCAAGATTTTATGTGTAGTTGACTTCCAGTAAAGGTGTCCTCCACAGTCACGTGCATGAAACTCTTCCATAAATTTATCAGCTTCATCTTTAAGTAAACAATTCAATAAATGCCACCATGATCTTTTCAAAACAGAGCATTATCTATGATACAAAATTTCATTTCCTTTAACTTTAAAAATATAGCTTTAGCTCTTGACAATTGAGGAGGAGCTTGTAATTTTAGTAATACAAGTATGATATTTGCATACCATGGTGAATCTGAAAAGGCTTCACTGATCTGTGGAGTCGCCATCTCTTCCTGATCATCTAATTGGGCAATAAAATTTATATCTAAGGCATGACAGTTTGATTCAACCATGATTTTGGCTAAACCTTGACCTTTAATGAGTTTGGTGGGCTTAATTTCTATGTCATATTCCAAAATGGTGGCAATCCATTTGCCTCTCTTGCCATCAGGCCCATTCTGAGTTAGAATGTCTGTAATGTCCCAATTTTAGCTGCAAGCTAAAATGGAACATTATAGTGGTCATATTTTATTTTTGCCTAATAAAATGGGGAAGGAGACACCTTAGCCCCTTTCGTATGAAGAAATAACATTCCTTGTGTGAAAGGAGAAATAACAAAGCAGCTGAAATAAACACCCCATGGTGTGAACATGATGAGGATCACCTTGAGTTGCCTATTTTGACCAAGTCAACAGCGCTGCTTTAGAGGGCTAGCTTGCTTGAGAAGATAACACAGCTTTTGGAGGGAAAGCATTCAAAAGTAAATGCAAACCCTAATTGTGGGGCCTATGGTGAAAGTGAGTTCATTTGCCTTATAAAAAGGAAGGAGTAGCTCATTTGGATTATCTTTTGATTCAGAAATTTCTTAGTGAGGTCAAGGACTTGCACATCCGGGCTTTTTAGCAGTATTGCAGTGCTCTTGAGCACTGGGGGTGCTCCCGGGAGGGGATCCCCCACCTCTTCCTCATGGGAGGAGAGGATTTGAGCTACATTTCCTCATTTCGACATTTTGCCAAGCTCACTCCTTCAGTTGCAGCATTTTCCTATAGCAGGTTGGTGCTGTGTAGCTGGGGTAGCAGTAAAGCAACTCATAGAGTTCTTCCCTACTTGAATTCTCAAAGGAGGATGGATTTATTCTTTGGAGGAGTTGTAGAGAGGGCTCTTGGACTTCATTTCTGATCCATGGCATCAGGCCACTCATTCACCAACTCCCATTGCGCAGTCACTTGGAGAAACTGCGTTATTCCATGAGGGCAGTGTTGTGAGGGGTTCTTGTGCTCATTAGGAGCGCTTTGAGTGAAAGGGGGATTAGCCCCTTTTCCTTTGAGGACTTTAATTAGAGGAGGGCACCAGAATTTCAAATCAGCCACAGCCTCATATTCATTGGTTCCAGCTAGAGTGACAATTTGTTTGTCACTTTTGTATTTTGTCTGGAATTTCTAGCAATCTCCTTGAGATTGGCTAGAAATCACATCTTGAGCCCATTTTCCTTTCTTGGGCCATTTTATTTGTATTCCTTCAGCTAAATTTCATTTTTATATATTCAGCAGCTGCATCTCACATAGATACTGCGCAGTTATGTTCTTCTGGCATTATGTTGTATATCCATTGGAGATTAGAGATATGAAGAATATTTCCACCGATAAGCACAATGTGGAACTTGGGGAAGGAAACACAAATTTAATGATGTAGCCTTTTCCCCAAGGTCTTGACAGCCGATTCACTTAAACTGCATATTATTCAACATGTGAATGAAGGAGTTATCGTCAAACATGTGAGAAATCATCTGATTACCAGTCGATAATGAAAACTTGTTAACAGATGCGAAGGCAGCCACTGATAATGATGACGGTCCCTAAGATGCGCAGTACAATCTAGTGAGTGTGAAAAATGAGTTGAAGTCGAACACTCGTAGAACCATTCGACCAGGAGCCAATGATGAAGACCCCTGATCAAACACAAGACTACCTGCCACTGATGTCTGCAAGTATCCGAGTACTGATGGGTTTCTGGATCAGCTTCGTAGATAAGATGTTGAAGTTGATAGGAAGATATCTGTTAAAAGGTAGGCACTGAGGCGTCCTACATCAGTCAACACGAAACGAAAACCAACTGATGTTGTTTATGATTCGAGATAATGAAGAGGAAATGGGGATGTCGGACAACAAATAATTTCTAGCATAATGAGCGGTTTGGTTGATAACAGGAGTAGTAGATAGCAAGATCTTCTTGAAAAATATAAGGCACTCTAGCAGGGTACTAGGTAGCTGAAGCTTGATGAACACCAAAGAGTGTGTTAGGATTTTACCGGTGCAGGAACACTGGGAAATGAAGGCTAATACTCATAGATGGTAGGGTTCGTCTAACTGCAAAAGATTTTTCTGGGAAGTGCCATGTTTAATAATTTTGTTGTCAAATCGACCTTTTCTGAAATTTAACAGAGGTAGTATCCATGTTTTCCAAATTTTTCCCCGTCTGATTTAGTTTAACAAGTCTAGAAGAGTAAACTCGGTGAATTTTTCATGTTTATAGAGTCTGAAAAATGTCTGAAAAGACAACTCTGTGCCCCATCTGATTAGGCTTAACAAGTCCAGACGAGTAAACTCGGTGAATTTTTCATGTTTAGAGAGTCTGAAAAATATCATAAAAGACAACTCCACGCCCTGTCTGATTAGGTTTAATGAGTCCAGACGAGAAAACTCGGTGAATTTTTCATATTTAGAGAGTCTGAAAAATATCACAAAAGATAACTCCATTGGGGTACCTTTGTCATGTCTTGATAACCGGGCATGGCAAAGGGATAATAGTAAGCCTGAACAATTCATTTTCCGCGATTTATTCCATTGAAGCCGGAAAAGTGAGAAATCTATCTTCAATGGACGTCTACCTCATTTTGTTATGAGTACGAGGAGACAAAGTAAAATCAATACTCTTTGTGAAATTTTAACGAGTCCAACAAAGAAAAAATCAGTGCCCTCTGTGAAATTTTAACGAGTCACGCAGAGAAAACTCGGTTACTTTTTTACTTTAAAGAGCTTTGAAAAAGAGAAAATAATGGCTCCTTACTTTCTGTCATGGTAATTTAATGAGCCCGACAAAGGCAACTCGGGGTTTTTTCAGTTTTATGAGTGACAAAAATATTCCTAAAAAAGAAAGCTCAGTGCTTCTTCATAGTTTTAACGAGTCTGAAGAAGAAAACTCTAGGTTTTTCGGATTAACGAGCAAGAAAAATACCATAAAAAGAACGCTCAAAATTTCTTGATCTCTTTCTCGTCAATAGAATTATCTATGTCAGGAATTTTCTTGTGAGACCAAGCAAACACATCGCGGAATTCCTTGAAAAGGGATGTGAAGCACGCAATTTCCTCAGGATTGCAGCCGGCTCCAATCTTAATATTTTCCACGATACCCGTTTTGACCGAGATATCAATGAGCATTGTCTTAGAAAGATTACACATGTTCCCTTCTGAATCGATAGTTTGAACAGTCGTATAAGCGGAGGGAAATATCTCAGGTTGGTCAAAAGATGGGATTTCAGTTTTTATCGCCTCCGAGTCAATCATCGAAGCGCGATGGTGAAACTCTCCCCAAGGTCGTTCTTCTAGAGACATGATCTCTTGAATAGCTTCTTCTCTAGGAAATACTTCATTGAGGAGATCCTTAGAGAGAACTGTGATGGGCGGGAGGTTTGTACCTTCGGTCGAAACCATAATAGTGGAGGGTTTAGATGCTATTTGGATGGCTTGGTAAGCCAACTCTTCCGGTGAGAGTGGCATCTGATATTCATAGGAATCAATGTCTGAAGGTGCTAGAATGATCCATGGGTCAATAGAGCCATCCAAAGTGGTGGATATCATTGCAACCATGTTTGGGATATGTGGTGGCGGGAGAGGAAAAAAACCCAGTAGGGAAGATGCCTTCAGAAGACTGGTACCGATATTGACATAAGAGTCAGGAAAGCATCCTATTAGGGGTACAGTGTTACTTGTTAATGTGGCATAATCAGGGGTCCAGAAGGATATTTGATCCACTGTGACTATTTTCACATCCAATGGAAATAGGATGAGTCGGAAGACCGAAGACACAATGGCAGTCATGTCATAAGACCAACTACGACCAAGAAATAGATTATAGTCTAGATGGTGCTCTACGATTTCAACGTCCATGTTTACTGTTTTTCCACTCAGAGTGATGGGAAAGCTAGAAAGGTATCCTTTTGGGAGGAACGTGTGGCCATCTAAAGCTTTGAGGGAATTTGATGGCAGGGTGAGGTTAGGAGAACCTAAATTGAGCCAGGAATCTTGTGACATAACGCAGGTCGAAGCACCTTCGTCTATGACAGTGCGATGGATTGGTCTCCCTTTCGACACAACCTGCACCTGGAATGCTAGTTGGTGTGAGAGGTGAGGTTTAGCCTTTTCCATATCAAAGATAGCTAGCATGGAATCCTGGGGGTCTATTCCACCAACGGCTGAAAGCAAGGCTTTCCTTTGTGCTGGACAGGTTTGTAATACTTTGAGAGAAGACATGGCTGACGGTGCCTACGCCAAATCTTCTACAATGTTGTAGTTTTGGGCTGCACGTGCAGAGGTGTTATGAGTCGTGCGTCGAAGTGTCCCTTTGGGGGGACGAATCACGGGTTCAGCAGTAGGCCGATCGATATACAAATCGTTGGGCGGCAGTGCATTTGAACTAGTTCCAGGTTCTTGAGCATCTATGGTAGGATTTCCATAAAGCTTGGCTCGAGTTTGAAGTTCAACACTCTCAATGCCATAAATGGCAGAGGGTCCTTCGCTGGAAGGATGCGAACCACCATTTCCCCGTTGATGGGGTTGTGGCAGATTGTCAACCATGTGTTGATGTTGCTACTGTTGATTTGGGAAAGGATTATGAAGAATGGTAGGTGTTCGCCCAGAATCCTTGTTGGCAATAAAATCGGTGCATTCCTGCAGCCGAGGACATTTGTATGTCAAGTGGTCCTCCTCACAGATCTTGCAAGGAAGTTTCATGGGTTTATCCTTCCCTTTGTCATTTTTGTCAGCGTTTTTCTGATTAGGTTTATTCTGATTATCCGACTGCTCTTCCGAAGAAGATGTCTTTTTCTTGTTCTTCTTATTTTTCCTGCTAGGTTTTTGTGAGGCTTGCACAGAATTCACCTCAGTGGTAGGAAGAGTAGTTGTTCGGTGAGGGGCGGTGGTAGCCAAATATGGCTGGTAGGTTTTCCCCCGAGACTACTTTGTGGCCACACTGGAGATTGTGCCAATGAGACCGTCGGCATGTGCTCCGGTTTTCCGAGTGGCCGGAGGATTTGGGTTACCAGGGGCATGGGGGAGTAGATCGTATAGCATGCCAGATTGCGAATAGATTAAATCCAAATGCTTGGCACGGCGAATACATTGATCTTCTGTAACTACACCAGAAATGTCTTTAGAGATGTGGGGTAAAAGAGACTTGCAAAACCAATTGGCTAAAAGATGATCCGGGATTCGCACTTTGACTAGCCTCCTCCTACGTCTCCATTCATAAATATGATCGGAGATGTGGGTGGCGGTGTCTTGGTGCATCGAGGTTAACAATTCCGTTTCGGTTTCAAATCTAATTGGTAATTGGAAGTTATTTAGGAACTCTGGCGCTAAAGCGCCAAAAGTATTGATGGCGGCACGTGGCAATTCAATGTACCACTTGGCAGCATTTCCTGTAAGGGTGTGCGGAAATAGTCGAAGCCAGACACTATCATCCACCATGGAATTGGATATAGACCATAGATGAAAGGTAGTGATGTGTGCGGCTGGGTCGTCCCCTTGTTTCCCGTTGAACTTCGGGATGTCAGAAGGAATCTTATCCAGTACTGGAGGCCAAAGCGGTTTGTGATTGATGGGGTCGTTAGTCAGTTTATGGATATCGGGAATGTCCAAAGCTGCCAAAAATGGAAATTATGGATTTGCCCCCGAATCTAACCAAAGCAGTATGGGCTGACTACTTAGACCATAGGGTCCACCCATCAATGTGTTACCAGGAGGATAAGTGGGACTTTGATAAAAACTTCCTATAGGTGGAGGAGTAGGGACATACTGTTGCTATCCATAGGGCATATTGTATTGCGGGGCAACCGGTTGGTTGCCCCCAGTATAAAAGTGCCCTCCCATTCCAGATGGAGGTTGGGGTTGGTTAGTCCAAATGGACACAATAGAGTTACCCAGATTCATGCTACTACTTGCATAGTTTGGCAACAGCATAGACCCTACAACTATATTTGCACCACTTAAGGGAAAAGTATTGACAATAGGTTGTCCCATTTGTCCTAAGGATTGTAGGGGAAGAAAAATGTTCCCTGCTACCTGCGTGCTGGTAACACTACCCCCTGGTATAGTGGCCAAGGGGTTCGAACTCAGCAGAGGGTTCCAACCGAAAGGGTTGCTAAAAGGCACCGAACTAGTCATACTCGTGGGAGGAGCTACCGTGGGTCCCAACGTGGTCACGGTAGAAGTAGATGCCGAAGGATTCGGTAAGCTACTGACAGTTGTGATGACCTTAGGGTTGGGAGTAGGTTTTATGTTGACTACTGGGGTTACCCAGTGATGGCATAGAACTGACCACCGACGGGGAGGATGGTGGCAAACTTGGGATGGTTTCCATTGGCATCGACCCTGTGGATGCTAGTGCTGAAATGGATGTTTGTGTGGCCGAAGACATATCTTGGCATGGTGGAATCTGAATTATCACATGCCCTGACGGATCAGTGAGAAAAGGATTGTAATGAGGTACAACCCCTTCAGTGAAAGGGTCCTCCGGAAATTCCGGATGATATGAGGCTATGTGAAAATCAAGATTAGTCAGAGGACACTGCTCTTCCGTAGAAGGCACAGGTTCACCAAGGTTCAGTTCTTCCTCAATAGTGAGAGGAGGTAGACCTTGCTATCGTTGAGACATACGGCGTGGGTCAGAGAACGCCACGATGACCTGTTTAATTTTAACAAATTTTAATAAATTGTGATGTATTATGAAGTCTCAATGATAGTAACCACACACCTAAAAATGAAAAAAAGACTCTCTAAAATCAATCATCAAGTAGCCAGAATAGGGTGCCCTGTCTGAGTACTACCATTTGTTGGTGATGAAATCCAATATCACAAAAGTATACAGAGAGGGTTGGTTGAAAGTACAGTTACGGTCACTCTAGAGCTTCGCCCGAACCTTAGACGATAGGTGTAAGCACTCTCGTGAAGACGAGTACCCTCCTAAAGACCGAAGACAGAGTGGGTCCATTTTTTTCAGGTACCAGGACAGCTCGTCCCAGTCACCTTGTGTAAGTCCCTAAAAAGTATGGCCACTAAAGATACCTCAAATCACAGACATTATTAGGGGGGTCCATGGTCAAGGACAGTGTGCTATATGGGCAGAATACCTAGATCCCCAATCTAGTTTTGACATCCCCGAAGGGAACCCCAATATATAACACACCCACTAGATGCAGTCGAAGGCGGGCTACCTTCTTGTGCACCCAAGTGTTGTCTCACGCTGAGCTCTGGTAAAGGAACGGTCCCGATAATATGAGTGCAGTAGGATTTCGCTCGTTAATGACTCTAGTTTCAAGTTTTGTGATCTTGGGTGATTTTCTCACTGTTCCTAACCCAATATCCTAGCCTGAACTACTATTTGTGTGAGCTCAAAAAAGAGTAATGTGATTGATTTTATTATCGCTTGATTCTTAGTGTATTTGATTATTAGTCTCGTGGAGGGGGAGTGGACGTATGAAATGTAATGAGACTCTGACTCAAGAAACCATGCAAAACATGCTCTAAATGTTTAACTCGATGAAGATTATTTCTACAAGGAGAGGTTTCTTTTCAACATCCATGCACTAACATTAAAATAACACAGTTCGACTTTAAAGATTCAGACTTCTATCTACCTCTTCTTAACAGTCTATGAACTGAAAATTTCAGAATTAACTCAGCTAGATGCAGAAAAAACTAAAAAAAAAATCCTTCTCTAAAAATTAAATGCTTTTGACACTAACTTTTCAAACAAGAGCAAACAAAAAGAAATGCCAGCTTAGTAAACAAGCATAGGGATTCATTCAAGGAGATATACTGATGGCCAAAAAATTCTACAGCTAAAACACAATCACCGCAGTGAACAACAATTTTTGGCTGAGTAACGCACTGCCTATGAGTAAAGACAGCGTTAATCCAGAGACTAACACACTGTATTTAAGCAGATTCAGGGTTATAACGCACTGGAAAACCTACTGGGGTAGCGTTAGCCAGGGAAAAATTCTTCAGATGGTCAAACAGAAATAGGGTTGAACTCTGTGAGCTTTTGAAATGTCTACTGGGCATAAGTACTGGTCAGAACGATTTGTGAACAGAGGAGAGAAGAAAGGAGGAAAGGAATAGTCCAGAAACTATGGGGCAAGTCCCCAATGGAGTCGCCAATTCTGCTATAGGGTAAAATGCTTGGGTTGTTGGTTATCGTATATCCCTCTCAGGGCTTTCTGATGCTCGAGGCAGACAGTAAGATTAGCTATATAGTTCACAAAGATGGCATATACATGTTCATATTAACTTAAAACAACTTGATGTAATGTGATAGATAATTACCTCTTTGACGATCTTGGAGTCCCTTGGAGAGCACTAGGCAGCAAAACAAGAGTCCTTCTTCACCGGCTCCAAATATTAGTCCTGCAATCAATCGAAGCACTCGTGTAATTTCTAACACAACATATATCCTATCAATTAAGCCAATATATAATGAAGATCTAAATTATACCCATCTGAGCCATTCATATCATACTATGTAAATATTCAAACAATAATGACAATATTAAGCATCGAATGGACAAAAAAATGCAGTTCTATTGATTTTGAAAGAAGGAGGATTACAACCGTCGGTTGTACCAAGCCCTCCTCAGCCTTCCAATCTCTCTTTCTCTCAAGTGGTGAAGTCTTAGTCAACAAGCTCTCTTGGAACCTCTTTGACTCTTGGCCTTCACACTATAACACTATTCTCTACTTCACAGGTATTCAGAACATTAGCAATCCTTCGACCTTCAACTAAGAGCCTTCAGCTCCTTTTTATAGGAGAGGGAGAAATCCATTGTTGCCTTTCTCTTTCCACTAGTTTGGAATAGAAAAAACTAAGATGTTTCTTTAATCTCTATTCTTTTGCCTCCTTGGGAGTTCAGTCTTTTATGGAAGTGACCAATAATGAATTGGTGCTTTGCAGTTTCCTTTGTGAACTGACTCTCTTGTGAAGGAAATCCGGAGATTCAAATCATTCTCCACGCATTTTTTCCTTTTCAAACTTAAAACACGGGTAACTCTACCCTCTAGTGTAAACAGAGCGTTTCCCTAGCCACTAACGCGGCACATTCACTGATCTCATGCGTTATAATGCACTTGTTTTGTTATAGAGAGGTGTTAACTTGGCGGAAATAGGTTTAATTTAGGTCTTTGTATTCCTTCCATATTTTTCTTCTCCTTTGAGATGATGAGGAGTTATTTTGACCTGTAACATATTCCCGCTAAAGTGTGAGGTCAGAGACGAAGATGATGGCCGAAATACTTTATAATTTGTGTAGAGATAAAGAGATTGAAAGACTGAGAAAAGCCTGAAACAACAACATATGTCAGAAAATATAGTATCTACCTTGAGTCGGGCATTCCCATGCTCAGTAGCTTAAACAACATGATTTCTCTAGAATAAAGATATGAAGAATCTGTCCACCGATAAGAACAATGTGGAAGTGTCTATCATAACAGGATCAGGTTGAAGAAGCTGTCTCCATAAACAATATCATAACTTGGGAAGGAAACACAACTTTAATGATGTAGCCTTTGCCCCAAGGTCTTGACCGCCGATTCACTTAAACTGCATATTCCTCAACATGTGAATGAAAGAGTTGTCATCGAACATGTGAGAAATCATCTGATTACCAGTCGATAATGAAAACTTGTTAACAGACACGAAGACGGCCACCAATAATGATGACGGTCCCTAAGATGCGTAGTACAATCTAGTGAGTGTGAAAAATGAGTTGAAGTCGAACGCTCGTAGAATCATTCGACCAGGAGCCAATGATGAAGACCCCTGATCAGACACAAGACTACTTGCCACTGATGTCTGCAAGTATCCGGGTACTGATGGGTTTCTGGATCAGCTTCCTAGATAAGATGTTGAAGTCGATAGGAAAAGATCTGTTGAAATGTAGGCACTGAGGCGTCCTACATCAGTCAACACGAAACGGAAACCAACTGATGTTGTTTATGATTCGAGATAATGAAGAGGAAATGGGGATGTCAGACGACAAATAATTTCTGGCATAATGAGTGGTTTGGTTGATAACAGGAGTAGTAGATAGTGAGA
The DNA here is from genome assembly GCA_034641835.2 of Pinus albicaulis. NCBI lineage: Eukaryota > Viridiplantae > Streptophyta > Pinopsida > Pinales > Pinaceae > Pinus > Pinus albicaulis. Next base: position 30,900,913 of record CM076576.1, read on the forward strand.
TCTGCTTGAAAAATAGAAGGCACTCTAGTAGGGTACTAGACAACTGAAGCTTGATGAACACCAAAGAGTGTGTTAGGATTTTACTGGTGCAGGAACACTGGGAAATGAAGGCTAATACTCATAGATGGTAGGGTTCAGCTAACTGCGAAAGAGTTTTCTAGGAAGTGCCATGTTCAAGAATTTTGCTGCCAAATCGACCTTTTCTGAAATGTAACAGAGGTATTATCCATGTTTTCCAAATTTTTCCTCGTCTGATTAAGTTTAACGAGTCCAGACGATTAAACTCGATGAATTTTTCATGTTTAGAGAGTCTTAAAAATGTCCAAAAATACAACTCTGTGCCCCGGCTGATTAGGTTTAACGAGTCCAGACGAGTAAACTCGGTGAATTTTTCATGTTTAGAGAGTCTGAAAAATATCATAAAAGACAACTCCACGCCCTATCTGATTAGGTTTAACAAGTCCAGACGAGCAAACTCGGTGAATTTTTCATATTTAGAGAGTCTGAAAAATATCATAAAATACAACTCCATTGGGGTACCTTTGTCATGTCTTGATAACCGGGCACGGCAAAGGGATAATAGTAAGCCCGAACAATTCATTTTCCGCGAGTTAGTCCATTGAAGTCGGAAAAGTGAGAAATCTATGTTCGATGGACGTCTACCTCATTTTCTTATGAGTACGAGGGGATAGAGTAAACTCAATACTCTTTGCGAAATTTTAACAAGTCCAACAAAGAAAAACTCGGTGCCCTCCATGAAATTTTAACGAGTCACACGGAGAAAACTCAGTTACTTTTTTAGTTTAAAGAGCTTTGAAAAAGAGAAAAGAACTACTCCTTACTTTCTGTCGTGGTAGTTTAAAGAGCCCGACAAAGGCGACTCAGGGTTTTTTCAGTTTTATGAGTGAGAAAAAGATTCCTAAAAAAGAAAGCTCAATTCTTCTTCATAGTTTTAACGAGTCTGAAGAAGAAAAATCTAGGTTTTTAGGATTAACAAGCAAGAAAAAGACCATACAAAAAGAATGCTCGATATCAACTTCATATAAGTTTAACGAGTTCGAAGAAGGGAACTCGAGGTTTTTTGGATTAACGAGCAAGAAAAATACCGTAAAAAGAACGCTCAAAATTTCTTGATCTCTTTCTCGTCAATAGAATTATCTATGTAGGGAATTTTCTTGTGAGACCAGACAAACACATCACGGAATTCCTTGAAAAGGGATGTGAAGCATGCAATTTCCTCAGGATTGTAGTCGGCTCCAATCTAAATATTTTCCATGATACCCGTTGTCGAGGCATAAAAAGGTATCTTTTTTAACACCTATTTATCTCACATTAATTATCAATTTGGGAGCGAATTTTTATTTCAAGAGTGTACTCTGTCTGAGGCTGCAATTCATCCAAGAGAAATTCTGTGAAGATGTAGTATAAAATAACAAATGCAAAAGTAACAAATGCTCGAAAAGAAACATAATTACAGTAACAAGAATGGAAAGATTAAACTACTTCAATCTTGCAGAACATCGATCAGGGATGCAGTAGCAATAACTCTTTCCCTTAGAAATCGATGCAAGATTACCAATTCTGGGGACTTGGAAGCGAAAGCCTCTATCCTCTACAGTTGGAAATCTTAAAGCAATTGGAACACAAGAAGATTAAACGAAAGCAAATTAAAGGAAACACAATCTGAAAAGGAACATCAGCATGTAACTGTAACTCATCTATTTGCAAATCGAAAGCTGTAAATAAACAATGAACAGAAAATGGAACAGCAGCATGAAATGAACAACAACTACAATTCTAATGCAATTCAAATAATTAAATCTTCACACAACAAAAATAAAAGAATAGAAATACAAACAGCGGATCGCTCCACCAGGGCCGGGCCCTCAACCGCCGGTGAAAGCGCCGCTGGGCTACTGCAGAGCTTGAGGAATGGAACTAGAACACCTCTTTGTATTAATAAAACATGAATAGCATTTACATGAGTTGCTCTTTGCTCACAAGATTCAAGGAATTACAGAGTTACAAGATGAATTCAATAATCATCCCTCCCCCAATACACAATACATGCTCTCCTTTTATAATCAGAAGGAGGAGAAATTAAATAGCAAATATAATCTTCCATAACAATATGATCAACCAGAAAATATATTTCCAACAATCTTTCAACAAGAGCAGGGCGAATTTGGCTTTGCAGCTGAGATTTGGAGGACGGCCGCAACAACAGAACTGAGAAAATCGTTTTCAAAGAACCCCGCGTATCTCTCAATACAAGCCGAATTTGGGCAAACTGTTCTTTAAAAAAGTTAATTTGGTCTGTTCTGGACAAAACCCATGTTCCGGATTTTTCAGATTCTTCTTCATTTTCTCATAATCTCAACCGCAAAATTGTCACTTCTTATTCCAGCGGATTTCTGAGTTGGAATATCTCATGATGATTTGGAAATCAAATCTGTAATCTGGCAATTATATTTGGAGGCTAAAATGGTAAATAATATTAATAAACCATCATTGATAAAATTATGCATAATAATAATCAATTTACTAAAAATAAAGGAGAATAATTAATATTCATCCATAAGAGCATAAATCATTATAAAATGGATTTATATTATAAATTATAATAAATGACATTATAAAGAAGAGTGAAAATGGATGAAATAAGTGTTAAGAAGTGGTCGTATTCACGGCCCAACATACCCCCAAACTAAATATATTGCATGCCCTCATGCAATCCAAAACTGAATGTGTTGCATGTCCTCATGCAATCCAAAGACAAAACTCATGTGTTAACCAAGCAAAGGAAATTGTTCATCTCAATCTCATGAAATAGATGGAACAAATGCATGTTTCCTCAAATAATGAATATTCAATTTTAGCAATAGAGGCATACAATTTTTACAGTTGACGTTCAACTATATGTATATGAAGTTGCAGAAAAATGTGACATATGTAACAACAACCCTCATTAATCATTTTTTCAAAAATCAGATCATTTTGATGCATGGATCATGAGATAAAAAATGGTTGTAGGTGATAGTGCATAATTTTCAAAATTTTATGAACTAATTTAGCGTGAAATTATCTGGGTTTGTGTATTTTAATGATACCTCTTTGTTATCCAGAAATCACAAGAATTCAGTTCATAGTTTTAAAGATATATGCAAATCAATTTCTGCACTATATACAAATGAAATTGTATGCCTTAAATGAGAAAGAAAGTGGAAAACATCCATCATGTGTAGCAATTCTCCCCCCCAAACTGAATAATTAGCATGTCCTCATGCGATGCTAGAAAACAAAGAGAGGTGGTTGCTACAATCTGTTGAAATCGATGCTTGGTATAAAACAACATGGAATAATGGAGGTGTTGAGAATAAATAAGAATATCAATGGATGATTACTGACATGGTCATAAGAAAGAAATGAAGGAAATCAACACTCCCCCAAACTGAAAGATGAGATGTGTCTAAAAAAATGGGAAGTGGTAAAGATATGGAATGAATGATGATAAATAATGCTCAATGGATTTTCATGAAATTCTCCTAAATTCATAATAAATCAGAAAATTATGCTATTTTACCTCAAGTGTTACCTCCGAAAAAAATGGAATGACATGTAAGGACTGGCCTTTGTTGAAGCTGATGTAGGCTGAGCAGTTACTGAAAGTAATGCAGAAGGTGGAAGCCATTCAAGCATATCATGTCTGAAGAATTATGCGTTCGCGAGCCTTTGTTATTTAATTGCAATAGTGATCATGCTGCAGATAGAATTTTCTGCATACTTGTTGTTCTCCTGTAAACAAATCACAATTCTGTATGCAATTTTCTTGAATCCATGGTTTTGGTTTTAAATGGAAACATATAAGACGCATGCAAAAAAAAAGTTCAAGCAAAACAAAAACTCTGTAAAAATGCAGTATCAATATTGTGGCAAATCAACAAAATAGAAGAGCAACGTATTGCACAACAATTGTACAGCATGGAAAGACATACATACTTATGATACAATCAAAAAATTATCGCATTACTGAAATCCATGCATGTGATAAATCGTAAACAGATATAGAAGCATTTTGTAATGATTCAAGGATAAGGAGAAGGGACAGCTTAAGATAAACATAAGTACAAATGCATTATTTACCATTTCAAACTAATAAGATCGATTTGTAATGATTTTCATGTATCATAGGTTCGGAAGTAAAGGTAAAGGACTCATACTTTCATTTGATTTTTAAATATAGATATAGGAAAAGGGTTAAATATAACTATTGATGTGTATAAATGTGACTCCAATACCGTCAGCAGAGCTCTGTTGCCCACAGCTGTCCATAACCTTGACAGAGTTGCTCTTTCACCTTGGAACCATTGTCCTTTATTTATGCTGAGGAAGTGCTTGTGAATTGTCATAACGGAGGCCATTGTGCTGGCTTGGTGACCAGATAAATCACAATGCCATTCACCGGGAAGAAGTGAAAGGTGGGCAGGCCGGCTCGTGATGAGACCTCCTGTTCCAAAGACTTCTTGATTTTTCAATTATCTATTGGACCATGTCCCTGGTTTGGTGGCCATGATGGGAATGCCACTTCACTTGCTTCCTTATGAACATGGTAGGCCGGCTCTTGATGAGACCCCCTATCCTCCATCTACCAAATTATAAAATTATTAATGAAATATGTAAATATTTTTCTTTTCATATAGCACTTTCCTATTTATTCATAAAGGATGGCTCAGCACTCCTTAAGAGTAGGGATGGTCGAAGAAGTCTGAACAGCTCAATAGAAAAGAATATGCCCTTGTTCCTACTTCATAAGTAAAAATCAAAGAAAGTTATAAAATATGGGAAAGAACCAACATGATAAATATAATCGATCATATGAATTTAGTGGTAATAAGACAACAAAATCATGTTATTGATTATGTCCATTTTTCCTTTTTCTTATCATTACTAAACAATTTCATTAAAAATGACGATTTCTTTTGATTTGCGGATTACAGTAAGCTTTAATTTGTATGATTGTGTATCCTTCTATAAAGTGTATGTTTGTCTTTAAAAAAGTTATGAAAAATTCAAAAAAATCCTCAAAAAAATTGTTCACAAACAAGAAAAATGCACTCAAAAAGTGTTGCTCCTTTGGAAAAGAACATTAAAAACAATTTGCGAAAATGTTGTTCTTTTGGAAAGGAACAGCAAAACAATTTGCGAAAATGCTGTTTCTTTGGAAAGGAACAACAAGAACAATCTGTGAAAATGTTGTTCCTTTGGAAAGGAATAGCAAGAACAGTCGGTGATGTTCCTTTTGAAAGGAACAGCAAAACTGAGCGGTGTTGTTCCTTCGCTGTTCCTTTTGAAGGAACAACAAAAATATGCAACAAAAAATGTTGTTCTTTTTGAAAAAAAACAACAAAACAAAAAGGAAAAAAAATAGAGGAAAAATAAAGCTAATATGCAATCCATTGCCAAGCAAATCCAATCAAATAGAAAGAAAAGTTTATATACAGGTTTCAAGAAAATTTCTTTACAGAATTGCTGCTACTGAAGAATTGCCTTCTGCAATTGAAACTTGCATTGTGGGGTTCTTATTGTTCAATTGCCAGTGGAGCGGAGATTTGAAGATATTAACACCTGAAACACAAAAAAACATAAAAGAAATCAGAAAAAAACAACACTTTATTAAGTTACAACAACTATGACGTTATTTCTAAGAGAATATCAAATCTATTAATGGAAAAAATGATCTTTTGAAAAATGTTCTGGCAGCAGTAACATGAATCTTGAAATGGGAACCAATTCTTCATTTCTTCTTGTTATGAATATGTTAGGTAATAAACTGGATGAAATTCCCTTGTTTCACTAAAATTTCTCTCCAGAATCGCTCGTCCATAAATTGCCCTTCTTTGTTTTGCTAAGACCTACAAAAAAAGAGTGTCTACCTGCAGTAAAACATTAAATCATGGAGAAAGAGAGGTGCCCAGGCTCTCTTAATCCAAGAATTATGCAAAAAAAAACTAACAAGTAGTTACTCTGTAGAACAAATCCATAGACAAAGTAAAATTATTTTATTATGTGCGGGAGAGCAGTGGCCAATCATGCTAACCTACAGTGTTTCAATCATAACTTATTTGTTTTTCGTCCGATTCGAGTGATTCCAAAGCCAAATGAGATTTAATTCAAAGGTTTATTTCCAATATAAACAAGTTTTCAAAATTCCATGTAATGGTATGTTAAATTTTCTTAGAACAACCTGCATAATAGAGTCATTTTCGATTTTCCAGCTCAAACCAACAGTTGGTATTTCAAGCATAAATTTTTCGTTTGATGACGGATTGAAGTGATTAAAATTTGAGATTAAATTAGATTCATTTTTTTATCTCCAAGATAAACATGTTTTGAATACAAAAATAATTGATGGGTCAAATGTGTTAAGGAACAGCCGAGAAAACAGAGTTTCAAGAGTGCTGATTTATGATAGGCAGTCAGTATTTTGGTTATAAATTCCTCATACGATATCGAAATTGAGTGATTCAAATTGAGTTGTAAAATATATTCATATAGGAATCTACCATAGAAACAGGTTTTAAAAATATGATCATTTAGGCCTTCAAAAACGGACTATCCCAACTCTGTGCCTGAGCTGCCTACTAGACACCCTGTCAATGTTTTGGTTCTAACTTTTTCGTTTCAAATCCAAATTGAGTGATTCCAATTGGGTTGGAAAGTATACATTAAGGGCTACTTAGGATAGAAATATTTTTTAAAAATATTAAATTTTGGTCCCCCAAAACATGACTGTCCCAACTGTGTTTTCAGAAATTTCATCAAGCCCGCAAGCCAAAAAAATATGATTTTCAAGAAATTTTTCCATATTGATGATAAAAATGATATGAGTGTTTTTAGAATTGTTGTTTGCAATATAATTCATCTACATACACAGATAAATTAGAATATTTATCATCAATGTTGATTTCACAGCGTGTTGCAACAAAGAAACAACTATTTTTACAAAAATAAAATAATAAAAAAATGTGTTTATTTTATTTCCTTATTTATTTTATTTTCTCCACTATCCTACTCTTATTTGGAGAATGAATAAGATTACGTATAAGAGTATTTCCAATGGATCCATTTCCAAAATAAGGCTTCAATTATGTAGATACCCAAATTTGAAAAATGTTTGTTAATAAAAATTAGGGTATGAGAAGCCAACTTTCCTTGAAAAGATGATGCCAAAAATTGTTGAAGTATAGAGTGATGTTGCAAACAAATGATAGAGTGAAACCAATCTTCAATATATTCTTTACTTCCTTGATTTCCCATATCCATCGTATCATGAAGTTCTTGAGCTTTTAAAATGGTTTGTTGATGCAAACTAGAAGAAACCTCATTTTCTCTCATAACTTCTACAATTTTTGGATTTGATTCATTCTGAATCTCAGTGTAAATTTTCCCCAATGGTGCATGTGAGATAGAATGGGTGGGAAGGGTGGGTGAATTTTGCAGTTCAACACTGTAAGCATGTTGTACTGGTTTATTATGGTGAAGGTGTGGAATGAGTTGAGCAGGAGATTGTGTAGGAAATGGAGCCTCTTGATGATGTAGTTGATTTTGTTGAGTAAATGATTTTGATTGGCAAACAAGGTGTTGTGAAAGAGCTGGAAGATGTGTTTGTGTTACAAGATGAGGGAGATTAGTCATGCAATCATAAGGTGAACCATGCCAATCTTGTAGACAAGATTGGTAGTGGTTATATTGAGGTTGGCATGGCTGCCCTAACATATGAGTATTCCATAATGAATTATGCAAGTAAGAGAATAGAGAAGAAGTGTTTTGAACCATACCTGTAGGCCTTGTTGCAGCTTCCCCGTCTCTTTGATATGCCACTTCCAAATTAGATAAGGAAGAGTGAGTATCTATGGGATGCTCCTTTTGGTAATGAGGGCAAAACACTTCATCAAATTCTTGATTTCTCTGATCCTGCAAAAAATTCAATTGTAAATTTAGAGAGCTAATAAAATCATATTTAAAATTTTCAATTAAAACCTTGATTGCAGCTCTTATGTCTCTTGTTCTTGTAGTACATTTGGAAAGGAAAGAAGAAACTTCTCTAGAATTCTTACCAGCCTTTGAAATTCCTCTTGCATACCTTATGCACAACTCACAAACATCATCATATGATAACTGAAAAACATCACCTTTTCCTATCAGATTTAAGAGTTCTAAAAAAACATCTTTGATTCCTTTAAGAATGAGTGTTTTCAAGATCTCTTTTTCCAAATGCTTATGCCTTGATTTTTGAAGGTTGTATCGAAATCGCTCTACATAGTCCTCCAAGCTTTCATCTTCCCTTTGTGTCATACCAAAAATATCTTCATTGGATTTGCAATAGTCTTGGTACTTCTTCAAGAATACGTTCTTCATGTCCTCCCATGTTTTGATGCAATTCCCACCTAGGCTCATGAACCATCGGAGAGCTGCTCCTTTTAAAGTAAGAGGAAACACTTTCAATCTTTGATCATTAGTACAATAATCATATCCTCTACAAAGTATTTCAAACTCAAATAAGAATGCATCTGGATCTTCATTTGTCAAACCATGAAAATTTGGTAGAGACAATTGGGGAATTATGTGCATTTGTGTCACTCCTCCTAGATCTTTGATATGGAATTCAAAAGTTACAATGTCAGCCATTTCTTATCATAATAGAAGATGTTCTTCAGGTGTTTCTTTAAGGATCCTCCTTCCAATGTTCCTGTCAATTGGTTAGTGAAATGGGTGGTGCTTACATCACCACTCGAGGGGAATTACAAGATTTTTTTCAAAAAATACTCTACCTCTAAAATTCAAAAAAATGCAAGCATTCATTCCTACCTTAAGCTTTCACTCAATTCTGCTGTGAAGCGGGCCAGTGAACAAGTGTGTTTCTTGCTCGGTGCGCAGGTTCTTACCTTCCTTCTTTAACACCCAATTCTTCCCAAGCAGAAAAAAAATTAAATATGCATCACTCTTTCTAAATGGCATACACTCTCCCCGGCAACGGCGCCAAAATGTCGAGGCATAAAAAGGTATATTTTTTAACACCTATTTATCTCACATTAATTATCAATCCGGGAGCGACTTTTTATTTCAAGAGTGTACTCTGTCTGAGGCTGCAATTCATCCAAGAGCAATGCTGTGAATATGTAGTATAAAATAACAAATGCAAAAGTAACAAATGCTCGAAAAGAAACCTAATTACAGTAATAAGAATGGAAAGATTAAACTACTTCAATCTTGCAGAACATCGATCAGGGATGCAGTAGCAATAACTCTTTCCCTTATAAATCGATGCAAGATTACCAATTCTGGGGATTTGGAAGCGAAAGCCTCTATCCTCTACAGTTGGAAATCTTAAAGCAACTGGAACACAAACAGATTAAACGAAAGAAAATTAAAGGAAACGCAATTTGAAAAGGAACAGCAGCATGTAACTGTAACTCATCTATTTGCAAATCGAAATCTGTAAATAAACAATGAACAGAAAATGAAACAGTAGCATGAAATGAACAACAATTACAATTCTAATGCAATTCAAATAATTAAATCTTCACACAACAGAAATAAAAGAATAGAAATACAAACAGCGGATCGCTCCACCAGGGCCGGGCCCTCAACCGCCGGTGAAAGCGCCGCTGGGCTACTGCAAAGCTTTAGGAATGGAACTAGAACACCTCTTTGTATTAATAAAACATGAATAGCATTTACATGAGTTTCTCTTTGCTCACAAGATTCAAGGAATTACAGAGTTACAAGATGAATTCAATAATCATCCCTCCCCCAATACACAATACATGCTCTCCTTTTATAATCAGAAGGAGGAGAAATTAAATAGCAAATATAATCTTCCATAACAATATGATCAACCAGAAAATATATTTCCAACAATATTTCAACAAGAGCAGGGCAAATTTGGCTTTGTAGCTGAGATTTGGAGGACGGCCGCAACAACAGAACTGAGAAAATCGTGTTCAAAGAACCCTGTGTATCTCTCAATACAGGCCGAATTTGGGCAAACCGTTCTTCACTAAAGTTAATTGGGTCCGTTCTAGACAAAACCCATGTTCCGTATTTTCCAGATTCTTCTTCATTTGCTCAGAATCTCAACCACAAAACTGTCACTTATTATTCCAGTGGATTTCTGAGTTGGAATATCTCATGATGATTTGGAAATCAACTCTGTAATCTGGAAATTATCTTTGGAGGCTAAAATGGTAAATAATATTAATAAACCATCATTGATAAAATTATGCATAATAATAATCAATTTACTAAAAATATAGGAGAAGAATTAATATTCATCCATAAGAGCATAAATCATTATAAAATGGATTTATATTATAAATTATAATAAATGACATGATAAAGAAGAGTGAAAATGGATGAAATAAGTGTTAAGAAGTGGTCGTATTCATGGCTCGACACCCGTTTTGACCGAGATATCAATGAGCATTGTCTTAGAAAGATTACCCATGTTCCCTTCCGAATCGATAGTTCGAATAGTCGTATAAGCGGATGGAACTATCTCAGGTTGGTCAAAAGACGAGATTTCAGTTTTTATCGTCTCTGAGTCAATCATCGAAGCGCGATGGTGAAACTCTCCCCAAGGTCATTCTTCTAGAGACATGATCTCTCGAATATCTTCGTCTGTAGGCAAGACTTCATTGAGGATATCCTTAGAGAGAACTGTGATGGGCGGGAGGTTTGTACCTTCGGTCGAAACCATAACAGTGGAGGGTTTAGATGCTATTTGGATGGCTTGGTAAGCTAACTCTGCCGGTGAGAGTGGCATCTGATCTCTGTAGGAATCAATGTCTGAAGGTGCCAGAATGATCCATGGGTCGATAGAGCCATCCAAAGTGGTGGATATCATTGCAACCATGTTTGGGATCTATGGCGGCGAGAGAGGAAAACAACCCAGTAGGGAAGATGCCTTCAGAAGACCAGTACCAATACTGACGTAAGAGTTAGGAAAGCCTCCTATTAGGGGTACAGTGTTACTTGGTAATGTGGCATAATCAGGAGTGAAGAAGGATAGCTGATCCACTGTGACTATTTTCCCATCCAATGGAAATAGGATGAGTCGGAAGACCGAAGACACAATGGGAGTCATGGCATAACACCAACTGCGACCAAGCAATAGATTATAGTCTAGATGGTGCTCGACGACTTCAACATCCACATTTACCATTTTCCCACTCAGAGTGATGGCAAAGCTAGCAAGGTATCCTTTTGGGAGGAACGTGTGGCCATCAAAAGCTTTGAGGGAATTCGATGGCCGGGTGAGGGTAGGAGAACCTAAATTGAGCCAGCAAGCTTGTGACATAACACAGGTCGAAGCACCTTCATCTATGACAGTGCAATGGATTGGTCTCCCTTTCGACACAACCTGCACCTGGAATGCTAGTTGGTGTGAGAGGCGAGGTTTAGCCTTTTCCATATCAAAGATAGCTAGCATGGAATCCTGGGGGTCTATTCCACCAATGGCTGAAAGTATGGATTTCCTTTGTGCTAGACAGGTTTGTAATACTTCAAGAGCAGACATGGCTGATGGTGCCTGCGCCAAATCTTCTACAATGTTGTAGTTTTGGGCTGCACGTGTAGAGGTTTTATGAGTCGTGCGTCGAAGTGTCCCTTTGGGGGGATGAATCACAGGTTCAGCAGTAGGCCGTTCGATATACAAATCGTTGGGTGGCGGTGGATTTGAACTAGTTCTAGGTTCTTGAGCATCGATGGTAGGAGTTCCATAAAGCTTGGCTTGAGTTTGAAGTTCAACACTCTCGATGCCATAAATGGCAGAGGGTCCTTCGCTGGAAGGATGCGAACCACCATTGCCCCGTTGATGGGGTTGTGGCGGATTGTCAACCATGTGTTGATGTTGTTGCTGTTGATTTGTCAACCATTTTTTCCCTTTCAAACTTAAAACATGGGTAACGCTGCCCTCTAGTGTAAACAGAGCGTTTTTCTAGCCACTAACACGGCACATTCACTGATCTCATGCGTTATAACGCTCTTGTTTTGTTATAGAGAGGCGTTACCTTGGCAGAAATAGGTTTAATTTAGGTCTTTGTATTCCTTCCATATTTGTCTTCTCCTCTGAGCTGATGACGAGTTATTTTGACCTGTAACAGATGCCCCCTAAAGTGTGAGGTCAGAGATGAAGATGATGGACGAAATACTTTATAATTTGTGTAGAGATAAAGAGATTGAAAGACTGAGGAAAGCCTGAAACAACAACATATGTCAGAAAATATAGTATCTGCCTTGAGTCGGGCATTCCCATGCTTAGTAGCTTAAACAACATGATTTCTCTAGAATAGAGATATGAAGAATCTGTCCACCAATAAGCACAATCTGGAAGTGTCTATCATAACAAGATCAGGCTGAAGAAGCTGTCTCCATAAACAATATCGCAACTTGGGGAAGGAAACACAACTTTAATGATGTAGCCTTTGCCCCAAGGTCTTGACTGCTGATTCACTTAAACTGCATATTCCTCAACATGTGAATGAATGAGTTATCCTCGAACATGTGAGAAATCGTCTGATTACTAGTCGATAATGAAAACTTGTCAATAGATGCGAAGGCGGCCACCGATAATTATGACGGTCCCTAAGATGCGCAACACAATCTAGCGAGTGTGAAAAATGAGTTGAAGTCGAACACTCATAGAATCATTCGACTAGGAGCCAATGATGAAGACCCCTGATCAAACACAAGACTACCTGCCACTGATGTCTGCAAGTATCCGGGTACTGTTGGGTTTCTGGATCAGCTTCCTAGATAAGATGTTGAAGTCGATAGGAAGAGATATGTTGAAAGGTAGGCACTGAGGCATCCTACATCAGTCAAAATGAAATGAAAATGAACTGATGTTGTTTATGATTCGAGATAATGAAGAGGAAATGGAGATGTCTGACAACAAATAATTTCTAGCATAATGAGCGGTTTGGTTGATAACAGGAGTAGTAGATAGCGAGATCTTCTTGAACCATAGAAGGCACTCTAGCAGGGTACTAAGCTGTTGTTAGTATGAATCCTTTGTCGAAGTGTACGAAAAAGGACCACTTTAGCTACGCATAACTAATATCCCTAACAACAAAATTGGCTGCCAATATCTTCAGATCTGCGGTTAGTTGAACAAGAAAAGAGCTGCAAAAACTAGATCTATGCATGGAAAGACATTAAGCAGTGAAAACAAGGGTTTGCTCCATATACCAATAGACAAGACAAGAACAATTTTTGAAAGAATTTTTGTATTAACTGAGCACCTGGGAGGAAAACAAGAAGGCGTATCCAATTCTCCTCAGTGGGATGGGTTCTTGGAAGACCTCCGCACTTCAGATCTAAGATTTCTCTCTCTTGTTGGTGTAGAAAACCCAATGCAAAGAATAGAGCTCAAAGGGAGCTCACACAGCAAATAATGGAAAAAAAGCGACCAAGTGTATAGATCCAGAGTGATCTAATAGGCAACAAAAGGTGAAGAATGGTAGGAAAAACCCTCCTATTTATAACAAAATATTGGGTCATTCTAGATCTTGGTGCATGATTAAATAATGTTAACCAAATCTAGATCCACCTTTTATGGAATATTTTATTATATTTGTTGGAGGGAAAAAGTATTTGACTTGGGTCAAATCCCTTTATTTGTCAATAATAAATAAATAAATGATTTATTTATCTTTTTAAGGAAGTGGTTGAAGGATAATCAAGTAAATAATGATTTATTTAATTATTTGTGGGTGATTTGGTCATATTTAACAAGGAATATTATCTAAATAAGATTTAAATAATTATTCCTAGAAAATAATAAGATAAATAAAGGTTTATCTAATTAATTTCTTTGTTTTGGGTTAAACATGACAGGGAATAATAATTAAATTATGGTTTAATTAATTATTCCATGAGGAAAATTAAACAAATATAGGTTTGTTTAATATTTCCTTTTGGGGTTTCCTGTTTAGACCATAAACAACCTAATAAATGTGGTTTATTAAGTTATTTAACATAGTGAAGGCAATTTTACTTAGGGTAAAATTGGTCTTACATGGTGTACTTGGGTCCATCTAATGATAATAGGTTAGATGACCAAAAATGGTGTAACAGATTGCCCCCCAGCGTGCGAGTGTCAGGAGCAAATCGTATGACCGAAGTACGTTGTAAGAACACAATCACTAGACAACAAAAGGGATGTCAGAGAGAGAAATGTGAGGTAGATAGTGTGCTGAAGGACTAGACCCTGAGGAGACGAGACTCGCAGGTGCAACAAGTCTCTTTTTTATGAGAGGGTACCTATGCTGAAGGCGGCGGGGGAGGCATACCTATGCCCGCCGAGACAAAGTACAAAAGAATAGTGTGTCCAGTAAACAAGGGACCGAACCATAAAGTACAACCGGCATAATCATGAGCCAGATAAAAATACAATGAGGAATCCCACATACATGTTGTGCCTGGGATAACAGCCAGGACTTATACAATAATATCTGAGTACATGAGATACAAATACAACCCAAATGCCCCCTATACATGGGGAAGGGCTCACAAGATCTGACTGATACATGCAAATCAAAGAGGCGCTGCAAGCGGCTAAGGCCGACATCATCAAATATATGGAGTTGCATCGAAAGCTGCAATGAAGAGGTCATCCGGGCATGTGGGGGGCTACCTGCAAGGCCACCCCCTCATGAGGGCCGAGACATCTCACACACACCTGGGAATCACCAAGAGCTACTGCTGCATCACTGAACCATCAAGCATACGGATCTCGATCATGCTGAAAGGAGCTAGAGTGGAGAAACAATCAAGTCAAAGGGAAATGAGAGATCCCTTTGCCTGATCCGAGGCACCGAACAAGAGTGGAAGCTGGAACCAAGGTACACCGCCCTCTAGACTTGTCTTCTGGAATGAAGGAGCTGATGTCGACAGAAGGAGGTCCGCCATAGGTGAGGCAATGAGAGATCCTCAACTAAGGCACGAGAGAAAATAGTAGAGCGACGGACAGACTGACACCAATGATGATGGGGAAATGGAAGGGACTGAGTAGTGAATGGACGACTTCCCTTGTTAGAGCATAAAGGGCATGAATGACATGGCAACGACTGACGCAATATCATAAGGGATAGGGGACAGTGGGACTGAAGGCCATAATGTGCGACACAAGAGAGAGACCAAGCAATGAAGGATGGAGGGCTATAGCAGGGTACAAAGGGACTCGGGATAGACTCCATGAATGCAATGATGACTCAACTTGGATGCTCTAAACAAGGGCGACTCGATGGAGCTGCGACACAGTAAAGGCCCAATGGGGGACCATGAAAACATGAGTACAAGATGGTAACTCATGATGAAAATCGACATGAACAAAGACAAGTAAGGAGGCAAAATGGTGCCCCAAGTACAAGTGTCGTAAGTGAAGAAATGTGATTTTAAGGAGAGGTGAAGTGACCCATCTTGGACAAAATGTGTCCTGGTGAAGTATCAAATCACAAAAAAATAACAGATACCCATTTGAGGGCTCGGTGAGAGCTTTCCAATGGTGCAGACGGTTTGTCAAACGGAGCTACGGTGTGGTCGCAGCAGGCGAAAGAAAAAACAAGGGTTCTCTTTTAATAAGGCAGTTTTCCCTCCAAATTCACTCATTTGCTAGTGTTGCTGTGGTGAATGTAGAGAGGAGAGAAGGCCCTAAATCTTGTGGCGAGCGTAGCGGACAAACCGACCGTTGGAATCGAGATCCGTCAGTTGCAGGTAAGAGGCCTAACCTTACTCTTTCATTTTGATGGATTGAAAGTTTAGTTTAGGGCCCAAAATCTCAGTAACAGACCCTCCTTCATCTCTACGGCCGGGTCGCACTTTTTGGGCCAAAAAGTGCGACCAGGGAAGCAGGTTTAAGGGCAAAAACTGCGACCTGTCCCAGAAATGGGCAGAAAACTGCGACCTGGGAGATGAGGGGGTTTTAGTGCTGTTTTATGGCTGAGAGTTGGGTTTTTGTGTTTGGTTATGGTTAAGGGGCATAGGTGCCCCCAAGCATGGTGTGGTCATGCCAAAATGTATTTAGAAAAAGGGGAATCTAAACACATTTTAATGATGTGGTGTGCCATTTGTTTTCGTTATGGTTATACAGTTTGAGAAAGGGAATGGAGGATTACCAATCTCTTTTGGTACTGCATAAAGGGATCAAATGGACTTTAAGTTTCCGAGTTGGCATACCTGGTGTCACTATCCCAAAGAGAGGATTTGGAGATAAGAAACTGATGCTCTCCTAGAAAACCCATAGGTTGGTCAACAACAATGGCTAAGAGATTGGGTTGCTGATGGAAGATGAGGGAACGATAAGGGGTATCATCCCTAGAGTGATCTGAAGTGATATGGGACTCTAGAGGTTCTTCTAAATGTGGAAGAATAATGGTACTAAAGTCAACACGACCAGATACACTAGGAGAGTTGTGGAGAATTGCTTCTCTTGGTCTCTCAAATGTGGGTGCCCCCTTACCCAAACATTGGGTTTCAATGTAATGGCCACAAGGTGGATGTGGTGTGAACGCATGGGTTCGATGTAAGGGGGAATAGATAAAGTCAAGGGTGGGGATTTTTTCCATAATGTCGTCATCGTGATAAAACATGGGGTGACTGGTGGAAGAAAGACCACCTGACGTGGTGAAGCGACCTGAATCATCATCATGAGAAGAGAGGTTCACATGTGCATCGTCACAAGGGGTGACCGAAGAGTAAGTAGATAAAGGATCTACCGATGTTGAGCCCAAGATGATCGCTGAAGGAAGGTCAAGCGAAACAACAGGGGAGGATTCAGATGGAATGTTCCCCGAGGGTCTCATGGATGATGATAGGTAGAAAATGCTAGACGAAGGCTCCATCATCTCGACATCAGGAAGGGGAATGTCGATGGGAGAAGTCATATCTGGTAGTTCTGCTGAAGCAAAATGTGCAAATAGGGGAGAGGTGGACTCATTACGCTGGGCCTCTAATTGGTGGACCGCAGCTAGAGAGGTGCGGAAGTCCTCGAGGCAGGGACAAAGATGGGTGTAATGGCCATGGAGATCACACAAAGCACAGGGGTGGTTGGTGTGAATAGGCTTTGGGTTCTTGATTGCAGTCATGAAAGGAATAGAGGCTTTCGGGACCGTGGACTCAGGGAATGTGACATTAACCATGGGCTTGAGATGAAGCAATTCAGGACAGGTATGGGTGGCGTGGCCGACAACATCACATAAAGCACACTGGATGGTATGCTTTGGAGGCCGAGGAGGAGCAGAGTTTGTCGGGGCAGCCTTGTCCTTTGATGCCCCCTTGCTAGCTTTGCCCTTCTTACCCAAAGCGGTCGCAACAAGAGGTGGTTCCTGCTGAGGTGACTGAGGCACTGTTACAGCGGGAGAAGTCATAGGGACCAGTTGAACCGGGGTCAAAGAAATATAAGGTTTGGGTTGACCAGGCAGTGTTGCGGCTGGAGGATCATGGTACCAGACGAGAATCCCAAGGGTCAAGTTAGGAAGGGAGAGGGTGGCCATGACTAGTACCGTGTACACTCCTGGTGGGGGAGCTAGGAACGGTATCTGACTAGAGGGGTAGTAGCCAGGTGGGACGGCTCCTAAATGGCTAAGGCTTGGAGGAACCGTGCCAAGAGGATAAAGAGGCTCATGACTACCAGCTGCAGGTGAAGGGCTAGGAGCAGGTTGCAGAGAGCATGGTTGCTGACTAGCCGAAGCAGGTTGCTTGAGAGCAGCTCGAGATGATTGCATCATGCAAACATTCGATGATCTGGGGTCAGAGACAGGAGGAGGAGGAAGACCAGGGAAGGTTCCAAGAAAATAGGAGTCTTTGTAGACGCCAGGAGAGACACTGGTCAAGGAATCAACGGTTTGCTTGTTGGCTACAGAAGAGATGGTTGTCTCAGGTGAGGTTTGAGATTTTGGCTCATGATATGTCAACTGGTCAATGGTGACTATGTTTCCATTATGAGGGAAATACATCTTGTGAAAAGCCGCAGATGGGATAACATACATAGCATAAGTGTAGCTCCGCCCCAAGAGAATGTTGTAATCTAGAGGGGCGTCAATGACTTCGACGTCAACTCAAACAGTCTTGCCCGCAAGAGTGATAGGACAATTACGGAAGAGGGCAATGGGCTGGGAGGCGTGGCCATCCCACGCTCGAAGGGTGATCGTGGAAGGGGCCAACTCAGGAGATCCGAGTTGCTTCCAAATCGAAGCGGAAATCACGCAGGTGGATGCCCCCTCATCAATTATACACCGGGAAACGTTAGCGTTCCGGATATTGACTGGGATTTGGAAGGCGACGGAAGCAGGAAGGGGAGGATGTTTTGATTGATGGGCGTCGAAAACAATCATTTGGTCATCAGCAGGATCCACAGCTCCCATGGCAGATAGTAGAGCCTTCTTTTGGGAAGGGCACGATTGGAGGAGTTCCAATGTGGAAATGGCAGCAGGAGACTGCGCCAAATTATCTAATATGCTATACGAATGAGCAGCTTGACCAGGAGCAGCATTTAGGCGTAATGGTCCTTTAGGAATCTTGGTATGAACCTCAACTTTGGGTTGAGGGATATGTAAGGGACCATTGGATGTCGAAAGAGGCTCTGTAGAACTTGAAGAAGGGGACTCGGGGACAGACGGAGCGGGAGGCTTGGGGTACTGACGAGCCCGAGTTTGAAGGTTAAGGTCGACGGTTAGAGGTGGATCAGAGTTCATCATAAGGATTTTGTAATTGGAGGAACCAGAAGGGGAAGGTTGAGTGGCTGTCTATCCGTCAGGTGATTGGGTAGCTTCGAATCCCTGGTGTGCATCCACCTGCTCTTGAGGGGGCGGTGACTGCTGTTGCAGGGGTTGAGAAGGCAAGGGAGGAGAAGATGCAAATGGTGGAGGAGCTGGAGCACCAGGCTGCAGATAAGGATAATGGTTAGGGTGGGCAACATTGAGGTAAGCAGGAGACTGGGCAAAAGGCTGAGGCATGTCGTATCCTGGATACGTGCTACCGGGAGGGGAGCAAGTGTGGGAGGTGCTGCCCCCTCCCCCAGGAAAACCATAACCCATGGGAGGTTGGGCATATGGGTGAGAGAGAGCTCCAACGATACCGTCAGCGGCATGGGGTGCCCCCGGTGCGTGGGTACCACCGGGTCTGGGGAGATCAGGTAGAACGGTATAAACATAACCCGTCTGAGCGTAGATCAAGTCATATTTTAACGCTAGTTGGAGGGCGGCTTCTTCGGTTTGGGGGAAATGCGATGCGACATCTTTCCCGATAGGAGGCAATAGAGATCTAAGGAACCATTCCATGTAGACACGGTCTTCGAAAGTAGCGGATTGACATAGGCTCTTTCGTCTCTGCCATTCCTGGACATGATCGGATAGGCGGGTCGCAGATGATTGACAGAAAGAAGTCAAAAGTTCGATACCAGTGTCATAACGAAGGGGAAGCTGGAAGTAAGAAAAAAAAGCCCAGGCAAGAGTCGCAAAGGTGGTATGAGAGGAAGTGGGTTGATCAACATACCACTTAGAAGCTGCGCCTGTAAGAATTCATTGGAACAACTGGAGATGGACAGAGTCATCGGTAATGGAGGTAGATGAACACCACATGTGAAAATATCGAACATGATCTGAAGGATCATCTCCAGCAAGGCCTTCAAACTTTGGGATGTCAGAAGGGAGCTTTTTCGGCATAGCAGGCCAACTAGTGTCATGGTGTATAGGGTCATTTTTCAACCAGTCCAAATCGGGGAGGCTGAGGCCTGCCAGGAAGGGGAGCAAGGGAGTAGTTGAGGTAGTTCATGTGGCGGTTCCGCTAGGAGTAGTCCCGGAAGTAGGGCTGGGAGCACCGCTAGCATTAGGCCCTGGACCAGACATAGTGAAGGTGACAGGGGGAGAACTAGGAGGAGAAGGAAAACCCAATGAATCAAAAGAGGAGTCGGGGTGCGGACTCGAAGGAGGACTGGCTCGACGACGGCTGGACGGAGTAGGTCGATCGACCGGAAACTGAGGGTGAAGGCCAAGAAGTCTCTGAGAAAGGCGCCTTGGGGGGGCAATGATGATGAGAAGAAGGAAACCAACAAGGGAAAAAAAGAGACAGAATCAAGTGAGGTCAAGGGCAGAAAATGTGCAGTGACAATTGATTTTAGAGTCTTTTCCAGGCGGTGTTAACCAGGCGCTTCTTCACTTAGGGTCAGTGTGTGGTGTGCATTAATTTTAATTTTTAAAACCCTTTTCGTTTTGAGTGCAAGAAGAAAGTGTGCTGCATAACTGAAAATAAATCTGCAGATAACAGTATATAATGCTGAAATAACAAAAAATTAACAGCTACTATTGCATCTATCTAACCCAAGAAGGCGGGTCCCTCAAAACTAGCCTAAAAAAGGGAAAAAATCTAGTCAAAACACACTGAAAAGAGGCCAATAGATCTAAGGTCGGGAGGGACAGGGATCTAAAGGATAAAGCTGCTGAAAAGAGGTGCAGATCACAGCCAAGAGACAGAGGCAAGGTGGCTGGAAAAAGGGAGGAAATCAGAAAAAAGTGGAAAGGACGGGGAGGAGGTCCTAAAGAGAGGTCCAAACAAAACTACAAGAGGTGATTTGAAAGGAAGAGAGGTTGAGTTAAAGGGATCTGAGGAGGAGGTTTCAGATCTGAAAAAGGGAAGGCTGAAACTCTGAAAAACAGACGGCTAAAACAACTAAAACTCTTCCACAAAAAGTGGAGGGTACTGAAGCCCTAGGGGGCTAGGTTCCCACGTAGATGAGTAAAAACATATCAAAACTAGGTCAAAGCGGGCTGAGACAGAGGCTAGAAAACCCTGACAGAAGCTTCAGCAAAACCCAGAAAAATTGCAGAAAAACCACTGAAAAATTGGCAGGTCGTAGGTTCTGACCTGTTTTCAGTGCAGGTCGCAGAAAAGAGGCTGAAAAGTGCGACTTGGAGGTCCAGGTCGCAGTTTTTGGGCTGAAAAGTGCGACCTCCCGTTCCGGTTGTCTCGACGGCAGATTTTCAGAAAAGTTGTCGTCTCAGTTGCGGCTGATGTCGCTTACCTGCGCAATAGGGCCAAAAACACACGGAAATTAGAAATTTTAATGTTTTAGGAGAAAAAAAACATGAAAATAGGAAAAATAAACAGCTGAAAAGAAACCCTAGGGTCTGAAGTAGCTGGATATGCAGGAATATGAAAAACGACAGCGGTCGTAATTTAAAACCCGTGTGGAGTCGTCATTTGTTAGTATGAATCCTTTGTCGAAGTGTACGAAAAAGGACCACTTTAGCTACGCATAACTAATAGCCCTAACAACAAAAGTGGCTGCCAATATCTTCAGATCTGCGGTTAGTTGAACATAAAAGAGCTGCAAAAACCAGATCTATGCATGGAAAGACATTAAGCAGAAAAAATAAGGGTTTGCTCCATATACCAATATACAAGACAAGAACAATTTTTGAAAGAATTTTTATATTAATTGGGCACCTGGGAGGAAAACAAGAAGGCGTATCCAATTCTCCTCAGTGGGATGGGTTCTTGGAAGTCCTCAACACTTCAGATCTAAGATTTCTCTCTCTTGTTGGTGTAGAAAACCCAACGCAAAGAATAGAGCTCAATGGGAGCTCACACAGCAAATGATGGAAAAATGTGACCAAGTGTATAGATCCAGAGTGATCTAATAGGCAACAAAAGGTGAAGAATGGTAGGAAAAACCCTCCTATTTATAACAAAATATTGGGTCATTATAGATCTTGGTGCATGATTAAAATAATGTTAACCAAATCTAGATCCACCTCTTATGGAATATTTTATTATATTTGTTGGAGGGAAAAAGTATTTGACTTGGGTCAAATCCCTTTATTTGTCAATAATAAATAAATAAATGATTTATTTATCTTTTAAGGAAGTGGTTGAAGGATAATCAAATAAATAATGATTTATTTAATTATTTGTGGATGATTTGGTCATATTTAACAAGGAATATTATCTAAATAAGATTTAAATAATTATTCCTAGAAAATAATAAGATAAATAAAGGTTTATCTAATTAATTTCTTTGTTTTTGGGTTAAACATGACTAGGAATAATAATTAAATTATAGTTTAATTAATTATTCCATGAGGAAAATTAAACAAAATAGGTTTGTTTAATATTTCCTTTTGGGGTTTCCTGTTTAGACCATAAACAACCTAATAAATGTGGTTTATTAAGTTATTTAACATAGTGAAGGCAATTTTACTTAGGGTAAAATTGGTCTTACATGGTGTACATGGGTCCATCTAATGATAATAGGTTAGATGACCAAAAAATGGTGTAACAGCTGCTGAAGCTTGATGAACACCAAAGAGTGTGTTAGGATTTTACCAGCGCAGGAACACTGGGAAATGAAGGCTAATACTCATAGATGGTAGGGTTCGGCTAACTGTGAAAGAGTTTTCTGGGAAGTGTCATGTTCAAGAATTTTGCTTCCAAATCGACCTTTTCTGAAATGTAACAGAGGTAGAATCCATGTTTTCCAAAAAATTTCTCGTCTGATTAAGTTTAACGAGTCTAGACGAGTAAACTCGGTGAATTTTTCATGTTTAGAGAGTCTGAAAAATGTCCGAAAAGACAACTCTATGCCCCGTCTGATTAGGTTTAACGAGTCCAGATGAGTAAACTCGGTGAATTTTTCATGTTTAGAGAGTCTGAAAAATATCATATAAGACAACTCCACGCCCTGTCTAATTAGGTTTAACGAGTCCAGACGAGAAAACTTGGTTAATTTTTCATATTTAGAGAGTCTGAAAAATATCATAAAAGACAACTCCATTGGGGTACCTTTGTCATGTCTTGATAACCGGGCACGTCAAAGGGATAATAGTAAGCCCGAACAATTCATTTTCCGCGAGTTAGTCCATTGAAGCTGGAAAAGTGAGAAATCTATGTTCGATGGACATCTACCTCATTTTGTTATGAGTATGAGGACACGGAGTAAAATCAATACTCTTTGTGAAATTTTAACGAGTCCAACAAAGAAAAACTCGGTGCCCTCCGTCAAATTTTAATGGGTCACGCAGAGAAAACTCGGTTACTTTTTCAGTTTAAAGAGCTTTGAAAAAGAGAAAAAAATGGCTCCTTACTTTCTGTCGTGGTAATTTAACAAGCCTGACAAAGGCGACTCGGGGTTTTTTCAGTTTTATGAGCGAGAAAAAGATTCATAAAAAAGAAAGCTCAGTTCTTCTTCATAGTTTTAACGAGTCTGAAGAAGAAAACTCTAGGTTTTTCAGATTAACGAGCAAGAAAAAGACCATACAAAAATAACACTCGATATCAACTTCAAATAAGTTTAACGAGTCCGAAGAAGGGAACTCGAGGTTTTTTGGATTAACAAGCAAGAAAAATACCGTAAAAAGAACGCTCGAAATTTCTTGATCTCTTTCTCGTCAATAGACTTATCTATGTCGGGAATTTTCTTGTGAGACCAAGCAAACACATCACGGAATTCCTTGAAAGGGGATGTGAAGCATGCAATTTCCTCAGGATTGCAGTCAGCTCCAATCTGAAAATTTTCCACGATACCCGTTTTGACCGAGATATCAATGAGCATTGTCTTAGAAATATTACCCATGTTCCCTTCTGAATCGATAGTTTTAACAGTCGTATAAGCGGAGGGAACTATCTCAGGTTTGTCAAAAGATGGGATTTCAGTTTTTATCGCCTCCGAGTCAATCATCGAAGCGCGATGGTGAAACTCTCCCCAAGGTCGTTCTTCTAGAGACATGATCTCTCGAATAGCTTCGTGTGTAGTCAAGACTTCATTGAGGAGATCCTTAGAGAGAACTGTGATGGGTGGAAGGTTTGTAACTTCAGTCGAAACTATTAGACTCCTATACCAATAGGTGTCATATTTCATGATTGACTTGATAGGCTATGCAATATGTTCATACCTTTTCTTGTTGCAAAGGTTTTCCATATTCTTAAAAAATCAAAAAAATTTAAAAAATGTAAAGATGGTATACCCTAAAAGAAAAATCAAAGGGTGAAAAGAATAAAAATGGCCCAAAAAATTAAAATAAAATGAACCCCACCAAAAGAAAGGCCAAGGAAAGTGTGCAAGTCTAAATGCCACTACTTTTTACTCTTTTGTAATAAATAAAATTGTGTGCAGCTTGTTTTTCATGCCACAATTTATGAACAGTCAAACAATTCAAGCTTGGCTAGTTCATCTTTCAATTTTATGTTTTAGAGATAGAGAATAAAATCTGACCAAACTGTTTAATCTTAGCAGATAAGTAGATAGGTAGAGTGAATAAAAGGATCTCAACAGTTTAATCTGAGCCCTTGGATGTAATAAGGTTAGAACTAGATATATTTTCATATGTAAAAGAAAAAGTGTGATAAGGGTTTGCCAGTCTAAGTGCACCCTAATAAAGAAGAAAAAATGGTAGAGTAAAGTAGGTAGGGTAGGTAGACGATGTTGCTGAATTACATGTGATGAATGATGGCTTTAGATGTGTTGAATCTTTTATTTTCATCACAAGTGCAAAGGCAGACCATACATTGGAAGAATTTCAAGTAAGGCAAAGTCAAATTATTAACTTCCCTTCTCATTTTTCCCTAAACATTTCACTAATTTCCCCTAAGTACTAAGGTATTTGAAAATTAGAGGGGCTCAAGGAATTTCCTTGACTTTTGGAGGGACCGGACCCTCGGCCCAATAATTGGAAAAACCTAAGTACTTAAAAAATCATTCATCATGACATTCATTCACCTCTAAAAAATCTTTTCCTAAAGTAAAATCCCCATTTTACTTAGGAAAATCATGCAGTATTCCATAAAAACCCTTTTTCATGCAAGCATAAGTTAAATACATTATCCTAATGTTTTACACTTAGCGCTTTAGCTCATTTGTCATATTAATTTCCTTATTTATTATTTAAATCCATATAAGAATGACCTTCTCCTATTATATATAACTCCTTATTTATAAAATACCCAAAAAACCCATTTATTATAATTTTAGTCAAAGTATTTAATCCCCATATGTTTAAAATAAAACACCCCCATTATACTCCCTTTGACTAAAATATATCTTTAATATTAATCCCGCCCCCTATGGTAATTAGATTAATTTGATTTAATTACCACATAATAAAAAATATATGATAAAACCTTTAAACATATTTTATATGTGTTTAAAACAAAAAATAAACCAAAGTTTAGTTTAAACCAAAATTCAAAATAACCCATCTCTTCGTATATTTTCCCGTTGCCCGACTCCCTAACCTAAGGTTAAAACCCTTACCTGAGTTAAAATCCCGACATATATCTTAAAACCCAATTATTAACTCTAGTAAAAATCCTTTCGAAATCCTTCCCGATCACTTTTCCGCGTTATAAACAGGAATTAATTAATCCTCACGATTAATTAATAACCTAACTCACCAATCAAATCCCCCCCGATGAGATTAATTAACTTTTAATTGTGTCGGGCCCTCCATATTAAATTCCCATCACCTTAACGCCCCGACCACCGTTCGATCAACCCATATGAGATCAATGGCTATTATTTATATCGCTAGCCATCCGCATCCGAACGATAACGTGCGATGGCCAAGCGGTTTTTTGGATCGTACAAAGCCACGCGTCGTTTATCGTATGGAATCGCTGCCCATCCGCCCAAAACTACCTTGTCCCAAAAGTGGTGCGATGAAAACCGCTTATCGCCTGTCTTTCCCGTGACGATCCCCCCGTACTTGCTGACGTCATCAATCAAAAACCCACCAACCTATTGACTTTGTGAATAAAACAAACAGACCATGTCATTTTCATCATCCTATGCAGTAATCAGTCTCCCAGGCAACCAATTTCGAATTTAACTGTCAAAGTGTGCCAACTGCTACCTCGCTAAAGAAATTTGCAGTCAAGTAATCCAGGGTTTATCCGCCATAGCCAGCACCTGTTTAACCACTGCTCATTTCCCGTAAACAGGTATTTACCCAATTTCCTACTAAACTTTGTAAAAAATCCTGGTTTTGGTTTTAATTCCACACTGAAGACCGAAAATAAGTTCAATTCGATCGTTTTTTTCCAGAACTGCAATTATTGTCCCTGTTTTTTACAAAAACCCCGAATTCATTTCTGAATCCACAAGAAACAGAAATGGAGGTTCCCGTAGCTCTAAATGTCACACCCTTTAATGCACCTCATAGAGACTTAGATTATTTTCCTTTAGTCGACAGAGACTTCCAAATTAAAGACTTGGTTCTCAGTGAAAATCCCCTTAGAATCTTTTGCTACTGCAGAGACAATTACTTGAAAGGTTATGATATTTTCGGATTATGGGAATCTAATCTTCCCATGTACCTTCTTCCCTCAGTCCACATTTTCCCTGAGATAATCCATTATTTTCATGCAAACTATGATCCCAATTTAAGAGCAGTTTTATCCCCGAGTCAGACTATCCTTTTTCCCATAACTACTCAGTCTATCAACGAGATGTTGCAATTTCAACCTGGTCAAGCCCTCACTCCCCTATCCATGGGAGAATTACTTGAGAAATCTACCAAAATATCCCATGAAGAGTTAAGTCGTCTTTGCCAGACCTTTATGTTGCCAGAGCATCAACCCAAAGGCCCTCCCCCTTATGGTTATACTTTTTTCACTAATGAGGGAAGACTTATTCTGAATATGATATCCTTTATAATGGGTTTCAATGCTAGTGAGTATGTTGACCAATTAACCCTAGTATTGCTGTCTATTTTCACCCTTGGACAGCCCCCTACTGTCAAGTATGACTTTACATCCTACATTGCAGACAAAAGCCATGATCAGTTCATGTGATTAGAGAACGAGAGAGTGTTCAAGTATTCTTCTGTTATTTATCATCTCATGCTTTATTACCAATTAGAAAGTTTCCCTTTTCATGTTAAAAATCTTGATGCTAAAGGAAATCCTAGGTCTGTGATATTTTGGTCTGCCATCACTCATAAGTCCCCTAATTCTCCTTATTCCTATAATGAGTTTATTGATATTTTTCTACACCCAACAACCACCTTGTTGATAGGAGTCTCTCCTCCCAGGCTCAGTAATGAAATCAAGAAAATTTTTCAGCTTTCAAAACAATACCAGATAGGTGACTGGTACCTATACCAGAATCACACAGAAATCAGAGTTTATGGGTGTGAGTTATGCCCATTCAAGTTGCCCAAGTATGTCCTAATGATACTCTTTGCATTACAGTATTTCAGGCAGATGATCAACTGAGATATAGTACATTTTTGTAATGCAATGAAAAAGGCTCAACTCAGGATTAAAAGCCAGCTAGGTCCCTTTGTTTGTAACTCTAGAGATGTTGGTAAGGAAGCTGAAAAGATATTAGAAGATTATCTTAAATTACAAAAAAATTTCTATTGGGTACCTTATGACCCAAATAACTTTATTTGTGACAGAAGAATGAAAAATAAACTATCACCATACATTCATCAAAGAATCCCAGAAATTGAACAGTATGCCAATATGGATGAATGGATGGAAGGAACATTGGTAGAACAGGATAGTGAGCAGGTCAATGTTGAAAATGTAATGAAATACCTTGAAAAGATACTTGACCTAGACTATTTTGGATAGGTACAGATACCAGGTATTGGTCCTTCTTCTGCTGGGACTTCTCAACAAAATCTGCAGGAAATCAGTGCATTAGCTACAGTGGCATCTAAAGGAAAGGAGAAAGAGGTGGATGTACAGGTTACAGAAAAATTTGCAATGAAAAAACAGCCTCAGACTTCTAAAGAACAAAGTCAAGTACAGGTTTCCTCTACTCAGACCAAGGTAGCAGAAGTAACAATCTTACAAACTCCTTTGAATGTAGAAAAAGGCAAGAAGAGAGATGCTGAAGCAGCTACTCCTGTCACTGGATCTTTTGGATAGCCTAATGTTAAAAGAAAAAAATTGAACCCTCTTCCAGAAGTGGAATCTGTTCATGAAATCATTGATAGTCAAGAGGAAGAACAATTGGATAGTCAGCAAACAGGTGC
This sequence comes from Pinus albicaulis, assembly GCA_034641835.2. Classification (NCBI taxonomy): domain Eukaryota; kingdom Viridiplantae; phylum Streptophyta; class Pinopsida; order Pinales; family Pinaceae; genus Pinus; species Pinus albicaulis. Next base: position 30,928,950 of record CM076576.1, read on the forward strand.
AAACAGTGGGACATCCACTACTTTACAGAAAAAAGAGCTACAAAGGCAGCAAGGTGCAGAAGTGTCATCTTTCAAACCACCATTGAAAGATGTCTAGGACATTAAAAGTTCATAAATATCAAGGCCAGGAATGATCCTCTCAAACTCCAAGTTTACAATCAATGTTTAAAAATGGCTCCTAAGAATCAGCAAAGGTTGATGTCAGCTTTTGACATCCAACAGGGAAAAATGCTAATGAGTCACTTCAAACCCAAAGTGCAGCAACCTCAGACAGCTGCAGATTACATCAGGACCAATTTTGAAGTATTAGAAAAGTATATTCATCCTTTAGATCAAATTGAGCTACATAAACAAACAGGTGAGATGATTTATTCTACTTTGATAGATAAATCAATGATGACTCAGAAATTGCAAGATTCTTTGGAGAATACAAATGCTCAATTAAGCCTTGAAAAAGCCTCTTCTCAGGCTAAAGACAACATGATTAAAACTTTGGAGGAAATTATCATTGGATTGGGACATAATCCTAAAGATGTCAAGGGAATAGAAGCACTAATCAAGAAAAAGGATGATGATATTGCAGCTTTGAGAAAAAAACTAAAGCTACCAGCCTCAAGACATCCTCAGACTGCTGAAATTATAAAACAAAATTTTGAAGAAGAATTAATGGACTTGCTCTTAAAACTGAATGAGCAACTTAATGAAACAGAGAAAGAGCTTGAAAACGCATTGAAAGATAAGCAGCCTAGTGTTCCAGAATCTACACCAGAGGTAATTACAGGTACTACAACAACAGGTCAACCAACAGAATTTCCACAGGTGCATACTTCCAATTTGAGTCTAGAAGAATTAACAAAATCAATGGAGGAAATGAAACTCCAAGTGACTGAACTACAGAGAACAAAGGTGCAACTTACCTCTTTGGAACAAAAATATGACCTCTCAAAGATGAATGTTGCAGATAAAACAAGAGAGGTCAAAAGATTAGAAAATTTGGTCCATAAATTAGAAAAGGATCTCACATTGGAGAAGCCTTTAAAGGAAATAAATGAAATTATTTGGGACAACATCATCCAATCAATAAAAGATGTATGGCCCTCAATTCAAATAATGCAGGAACAGAATGATTTAGTCAAATTGGCTATAGAAGAAGTCCTAAAAGCAAGAGAAGAATTGGGAAACAGGCCTGATGAAGCCAATGAACTCATCCATTTTCTAAATACTTAGAACAAGAAGCAACTTGAAGAATTTGGCATTCAAGACAGGACAGGCACAGATTTGGAAATAAAGAGAGTTTTTACCAAAAGAACTCTGATGCAAAATTTGGAACGAAGATGCTCTGACATGCAAGAAGAAATCACTGCCTTTAGAAAAAGATTTGATATTTTTTTGAATAAAGGATTGCCTAGTCCTTTAGTTTTAGAAGAAAAATTGATGGACCTGGAAAGTTATGTTGAAAAATTGGACAACCATGCTAACAATCAGGCCAGTACCTCAACTAGTTCATCCACCCTACAGGAAAAAGTCTTCATGATAGATTGGAAATTTTGTTTTATCTTGAGCATGAAGTAAAACGTTTGTTTCCTGTTCAACCTACTTTCTTTAGGTATACAGAGACTGATGAAACTCTCAGAAAGCTGCAAAGGGCCAGAATTCCGGAAGATAAATGGTGGGAAGAACTGTTGGAACTTTTGTAAAGATTATCCTTACTTGAATTTTTGATTATACACTATAGTAAGTTTTAGTAAGAAGGATAAAAGGATGAATAAAGGTCAAAGTGTATCAGAGTAGTCAAAGAGTATCAGTTAAACGGAGCAGCCAGCACAGAATTACTGAAGAGGACAGCAATGAGCCAAAGCATAGGGCCTACCTCCAGCACATTCTCAAAAGAAGGAAACAACACAACATTAGTTATCATTTTTTCTTATCTACGAGACCATCTGTCTCTATTTTATTGTAATTTACTTATGAGTCATCCTAGATAATATCTCAAGTTGTTATGAGATATTTTTTGTAACTTTTTGTATAAATACTCCCTCAATCGGAGTATTTAGGGTGGATTTTTTAGACTTTGCTGTAACATTGACTATTTTGGAATAAAGTGCTATTGGAGAAATTTTTTGTGGCTAAGCTGGATGATGAATTGAAGCGAAAGACTTTTTACAGGATTCATGTGTCAGACTAAGGATCAATAAGTCATATCTCTCTTGTGTTTTAAAGTCTTTATATCTTTTTATTATATCTCTGTTTTTCATTTCTGAATGATTAATGAAAAGGAGTAAATCACAAAGTACTTAAGTGTAATCTGATTTTAATCATTGCTATTCTAAATGTTTTCTTCTAAATTGGTTTAAGAAAGGAATTCTTAATTGCTCCTGTTTTTCTAGTTTTAAGCATTTTGGTTATTTAATAAAGAATACTTAATTGCTCTTTGTTAATAATCACTCAATTTTCCCTCTTATAAATGTGTTGAAAGATTCTTAATTTCCTTTCATCCATTTTAAATCCATTCCATTCACTTTAAAGATCTATAATTGTTCCCAGATTGATTATCTTGCCCTGTGAAACCATCTTTTGTCAAGAAACTTAATCCAGTGAAGCCATTTTTTTTACTCCATAGCCCAATGGCCTGAACTACTCAATATTTCCCTCAGCTATCGAATTCCACCACCCAAAATCAATCAAAACCCTTGGACTTTATAACTAGCCTAATATCTTCTAAAACAAAGCTAAATTTTATAGAGAGAGCTCTCTCTGGGTACAGATTGGCTAGATTCTGTACCTAAAATATTGGTTTGTGGTTACCTCAGACCCCTTTCCTCTTCCAACAACTCCAAGGAAAATCTGAGTGATAACATAGTGGCGACCATACTGGGGAACTGAATAATTTTATTTGTACTGTGTTTACTTTATAAACTACAGACGGAGCCTAAAGTTAGCGAGGTAGCCTTTGAAAGGCTTTTTCTCTGCAATTTCATAGTAAATAAATGCTACTTCAGTCTATCTCGGGTCTAGTTTATGGACTGAACCTTGGTTTCAAACATTTTATCGGTTCCTCTAGACAAATAAATCTTTAAGAAAATTTAAAACCAATATCTAAAACTTCTTAAAGAGATTATTGAAGTTGTATCATTCAATTCATTTAAAACCAAAAAACCAAAAATATCACTTAAGAAAGCTGGCTTCAGAAAGGACTCGTTACACCAGGGCTAATCCTGATCCAAATCCTCTGCCTGTATTCGAAAATCTGAATCTGATTCCTAGAATTCTTAGAAGACAAGATAGTCAAGAAAGCTCTGGAATTTATCGACCTCTCTATAGATCTATATCCTGTCCAGTGAAGTGGATTTATCTTGAGGACGAGCCTTTTGACGATAAGTTTGAAACATCTTTATTTGTGAATTTTTCTGAATCTGAATTGTCCAATTTGGTTCCGGACCCATTGTTTCTTAAAGATTTACAATTTGAATTTGTTACATCACATCTTGACAAACATTTGCGAGATTCTATATAATCTGAGTTTACCTCTGAAGAAACTTCAAACATTTATGTGATTACTTCAGCTTCTCCAAGTTCATCAACTTTTCCCCAAATATCTCAACCTCAAACTACCCCTTCCACTCCTCCACCCAACACTCATAGACCAACCTCACCTGTTATCCCACTACCTCTTCCAATGGAAAATAGATATGCTCCCTTAAGATTTCCATCTAATCTAGGGGCTATGCCTCAAGATTATCAATCTAAAATCACTCCTTTTGATGGTTCTGGTACTTACACTGCACAACAGCATACTAAGAGGATGAACGATTATTTTGAATATTATGAAATAGATGCTGATGATGTTAGAATGATAATTTTTGTCCAAAGTCTTACTGGAGAAGTCATAACCTGGTTCAGGGCTCTTCCTGCAAACAGTGTTGCTGACTTACCAGCCCTTTATAGAACATTTTTAAATAGATGGGAGAAGAAGAAAGATCCTCTTCAAATCCTATCAGACTTTGGAAAACTAAAAAGAGGACCAAATGAGACTGTGCAAGATTATGTCACCAGGTTCAATGAGGCTTACAATTTCGTTCCCCAAAATCTTCGATCTCCTCCAGATTCAGTACTAATCAAATTCCCTGATGGGCTTGATTCCGATATGGCATATCAGCTTAGGGAAATAGCTCCTCAAACTCTAGAAGAAATGCAAAGCATAGTTGTTAGTGTTGAAGCTAACCTGATAGAAAAACGAGCTAGAGCTAGAGCTGAAAGGAGAATGCCTATAAATGAAGAACCCACAACTTTTGAAAAGAAACTGGATGCTATAATCAAAGGAATGGAAAGACTAGGAGACAGAGTAGAAACTATTGAAAAGAATAAAGCTCCTTGGGATGGTCAACCTAGTAATATTGTGAGAAATCTGAACTTCAGAAGAAACCAAAATCAAAATACTGGAAAAACTGGTCCTGACCAAAATATTAGGCCCCCATTCCAGGAAAATTATGTTGAAAGCTCCACTTCTGAGGAACCTACTAATTATGTTCAAATAAACAACTTTACTGAAGATGAAAATGAACCAGAAATTTTCTTGACCCAAGATGATCAAGAAGCTCACATTATTAAACAGTTTCAAACCCAGTAAGGAGAATCATTTGATTTTAAGGAAGGATATGACACAGCCATCTACGAATTTCATAAGCAATATAATTTGAGAAGTAGATGAGTTAATGTTCCGGAAGCAAGTAAACATAAAACAACAAAGCAACCCCTCAATGGTAATATCAATACTACCCCTGTAAATATTCTCACTAGATCAGATCCTAATCCTTCCCATCCAATAATTGAAGATGTATCTGATACTCAACTGAATAACAGACAACTTTCCAACACTCTTCCCCCTAAGGGAAATGTAGAGGAACCTCTAGAAGTTTATTCGGAAACAACTTCAGCACCCAACCACACTCCTGAAAAGGAAAAAAACACTGAAAACACAGAAGAAAAAGACAATCCAACTATTCGAAATACAAGGACTCAAACTAAGAAACCTTTTAATCTGGAAGCTAAAGTAGGCAAATTGAAAATAGTTGTTCCACTATCTGAATTAGCTAAACATGATGTCTGCAGAAGCCAAATCCATAGATCACTTAATATTCCTGTAAATGATGACACAGTTAATTTTTTTGATGACCAACCTAGATTACTATTTGGCCCTGAAGTAAATGGAAAACCTGAAAGCAGAGGGACTCCATTTTATGTGAGTTTGAATATACATGACAAAATACATCATAATTCCATGCCTGATTCTGGAGCGTCTCACAATTTAATGCCCAAGGCTGTAATGGAAAGATTAAAACTAGACATCACCAGACCTTACAAAGATCTTTTCTCTTTTGATTCAAGTTAGGTAAGATGTTTAGGATTAATTAAAGATTTTTTTGTTACATTGGTTCAATACCCTTCTAAATCAATTTTGATGGATATAGTAGTAGCAGATATTCCTCCAAAATATGGTATGTTGTTGTCTAGATCCTGGGGTGCAAAACTCGGAGGATATCTTGAATTAGATATGTCATATGCTATTATTTCAGTATTCGGCCAACCTAAGAGACTGTACAGAGAAAATTTGATGAAATATGTAGTCAGTAGTCAGGAGAAACCTGAAAATTTCCCTATCTACTCAGTACACTTTGATATGGACTCATTCATTCTCTATAATGCTGAAACTGATCTTCCCACTGAACTAGAAGCACCAGCATCTAAACCAAAAGAAACTGTAAATAAATCTAGTGTTCAAATCCAAGAAATCTCTGAAGACAAAGAAACATCAGAAACCCAAGAAAAACCAGAAGAAACTAAAAAACCAGATCTCCCTGTTAAGAAAGATCCTGAAACACCTGATGAAAATTATGTACATGAAATTCTTTGGAATTTAGAATTTGATGGTTCTGTTAATAAGTTAGGAACAGGAGCTGAAATTTGGATACATAACCTTGAAAATGATCATGCTGAAGGCCATGCTTACAGATTGAACTTTAAATGCACTAATAATATGGCAGAGTACGAAGCTCTTTTGTTAGGGCTTAAACTTGTCAAAAAATTAGGGGCAATTAGAGTATCTATCATAGGAGATTCTGATTTAATCATTCAACAGATCAATGTTGAATACTCGAAAAAAGATCCCAGACTAAGAGAATATAGAGGAACAGTTGTAGAAATTCTTAACACCTTTCTACAGGCTCAGCTTGCAAAAATCCTCAGAAAACAAAATTTGCATGCTCATATTCTTGCAATGTTTGCTAGCACTTTTAAATTACCATTTGAACCTAATCATCAGTTCATAGTTGAGATTAGACATAGACCAGCTATACAAAATAATCTCATGAATTGGCAAGTGTTTGCAAATGATAACTAGATTAACAATTTTTTGACTTTAGAGAATGAATTTTTTAACAGTAGTATAGATGAAGAAACAATCAATGAATCTAATCAAATAAATGAACAAGAAACAAAAATTTCTGAAGAGAGTGCCATTCAAATTCTCCATCCAACGAAATTGACCAAAAAAGACATGTAGGACCTCAAACAAATGGAAGTTGATGAGATTGTAGAAGATGAATTTGAAATCATTAATCTGAAAGATAATCATTTTCCCAAAGGATTGACTCCTTTGGAAGATCTTTTTGACTCTAATGACATTCCACTGAAAACTAAAATGGAACCATTGAAAGTTGATATTGAGGAAGACAATTTGGGAACTGAAGAAAAACCTAAAATAATAAAATTATCAAAATCTTTGCCTCCCAATCAAAAATAAAAATATGTTGAATTAATAAAATAATTCCAGGATATCTTTGCCTGGAGTTATGAGGATTTGAAGTCATATGATACATCTATAATTCAACATACAATACCTCTAAAACCAGATCAAAAACCATTTAAACAAAAACTCAGGAGAATCAACCCTGTTTTGTTGCCTTCAATTGAAAAAGAAATAAAAAGAATGTATGAAGCAGGGATAATTGCTCCAATTAGATTTTCAAAGTGGGTGTCTAACTTGGTCCCTACTAGGAAGAAAACTGGAGAGATTAGACTATGTGTTGATTTAAGAAATCTAAATAAGGTTTCTTTGAAGGATAATTATCCTTTGCCCAAAATGGATCACATTTTGCAAAGGGTAGTAGGTGCTTCAAGGATTTCTCTTTTAGATGGGTTTTCAGGATACAACCAGATTCTGGTTCATCCTGATGACCAGGAAAAAACGGCTTTTACAACACGATGGGGTAATTTCAAATATGTTAAAATGCCATTTGGACTCAAAAATGCTGGAGCAACCTTCCAAAGAGCAATGGACATTGCATTTGAAAAAGAAATCCATGACTTTCTTGTTATATATCTAGACGATTTAACTGTTTTTTCTAAATCAAATCAACAACATTTGGACCATCTCAGACAAGTGTTCATAAAATGCAGAAAGTATGGTATCTCTTTGAATCCAAAAAAGTCATTATTTGGTCTTGAAGAAGGTAAAATCCTGGGCCATATCATCTCAAAAGATGGCATTAGAATTGATCTTGAAAGAATACAAGCCATATTGCAGTTACCTCATCCCAGAAATATCAAAGAACTGTAAGCTTTCATAGGAAAAATCATTTTTTTGAGAAGATTCATTTCTAGTTTAGCTAAATTAATTAGATTACTTACTAACATGTTAAGAAGGGATTTGAGTATTAAATGGACAGTAGAAGCCAAGCAATCATTTGAAGATATTAAAATGGCTTTGACTAGAACACCAGTTCTCACCAGTCCACAATTTGATAGAGATTTCATAATATTTTCCTTTGCATCAGAACATACTGTAGTAGTTGTTTTATTACAAAAGGATGATCAAGGATGTGAAAAACCTATAGCCTTTTTTAGTAAAGCACTAAGAGATGCATCATTAAAATACAACATCATGGAAAAACAAGCTTTTGCACTTGTAAAAGCTATTAAATATTTCATAATCTATATATCGTATTCTCATGTGATAGCTTATGTACCAAATGCTGTTGTTAAAGACATCTTAACTCAAGATGGAATTGAGGGAAAAAGAGTTAAATGGATTGCTACCATATTAGAATATGATATTGAGATAAAACCTACAAAGCTGATAAAAGGACAAGGATTGGCTCAACTCATGACAGAAAAAATTGTCAAGCCCTGGATATTAATGAACTAGATGACAATCAGGAGATGACGACTCCACAAATCAGCCAGGCATTTTTAGATTCACCTTGGTATGATGATATAATATATGTTTTTTTAAACCTGCAAGCTCCTCCAGGGTTATCCATAACCAAGCGAAGATTTTTAAAGATGACATCCTTAAAGTATTGTATTTTAGATAATGTGCTATTTTGGAAAAATCATGATGGTATTCTGTTAAATTTCTTGTTAAAAGATGAAGATGACAAGGCTCTCAATGAATTCCATGCAGTAGACTGTGGTAGACACCCTTACTGGAAATCAACAGCAGATAAAATCCTAGGGGATGGATTTTACTAGCCAACCTTGTTTTCTGATGTAAAGAAATTCGTAACTGCTTGCCATAAATGTAAAATTTTTGAAGGCAAGAGAAAATTATTGCCTTTACCCTTGAAACCAGTTTCCACCGAAAAACCCTTCCAACAATGGGGCATGGATTTCATTGGAGAAATCCATCCTCCTTCTTCTAGCCAACACAGATGGATCCTCACTGCCACAAATTACTTTACTAAATGGATTGAAGCAATCCCATCCAGACAAGCCAATGACTTTGTAATCATATGATTATTAGAAACTAATATACTATCAATATTTGGCTGTCCTGAAAAAATTATAACTGATAATGCTGCTGCTTTCAAATCAAAAAAGATGATAAGTTTCTGTAATAATTATCATATCACTTTAAGCCATTCAATAGCATATTACCCTCAGGGTAATGGACTGGCTGAATCTTCCAACAAAAGTCTCATTAATATCATTAAGAAATTGTTGGAAGAAAACAAGAAAAATTGGCATAAGAAACTTCCAAATGCACTGTGGGCAGATAGACTTACTACCAAAAAATCAATTGGGACCAGTCCTTATGAATTAGTTTATGGTATTGAGGCGGTATTTCCATCATCTTTAGGAGTTCCTGTAATGAAGTTTCTTCAAGAAGCTCAGGTAGAACCAAATGATATTCAAAGAAGAATAAATCAAACAATCAATTTGCAGCAAACCAGAGAAGAAGTTTACCAAAGATCCCAAGAGAAACTAAAGAAGATGTTTGACAAAAAGACCAAGGCAGAGGATTTCCAATTGGAAGATAAATTTTTGAGATGGGATTCTAGAAGAGAGGATAAGGGAAAACATGGGAAGTTTGACTTCTTATGGAAAGGACCTTACATCATTCATGCTTTACAGGGAAATAATTCATATTTTCTAAAAAATTTGGATGGTTCAGAAACTAAGGAAGGACCAGTAAATGGTCGAATGTTAAAGCATTACTTTGATCCTATATATTAGGATATTCTTATTTTTTACATGTACAAACTATATCTTTTGTAATGTATCAGTTTTGATTGGATGGTAACTTGCTGGAGTTGAAGCCCGAAGAGAAGGCCCTAAGATTCAAAAGTTTCACTATCATACATACAATAAAGCAACAAGAAGAAGAATATTTCATGGTTCAGTTAAAGGCATTTTGAGGCATCTGACCTGCTGTTCTTGACTTTTCATCAGGAAAATCCATCCCCAAGTGGAGCCACTATTAGACTCCTATACCAATAGGTGTCATATTTCATGATTGACTTGATGGGCTATGCAATATGTTCATACCTTTTCTTGTTGCAAAGGTTTTCCATATTCTTAAAAAATAAAAAAAATTTAAAAAATGTAAAGAGGGTATACCCTAAAAGAAAAATCAAAGGGTGAAAAGAATAAAAATGGCCCAAAAAAGTAAAAGAAAATGAACCCCACCAAAAGAAAGGCCAAGGAAAGTGTGCAAGTCTAAATGCCACTAGTTTTTACTCTTTTGTAATAAATAAAATTGTGTGCAGCTTGTTTTTCATGCCACAATTTATGAACAGTCAAACAGTTCAAGCTTGGCTAGTTCATCTTTCAATTTTATGTTTTAGAGATAGAGAATAAAATCTGACCAAACTGTTCAATCTTGGCAGATAAGTAGATAGGTAGAGTGAATAAAAGGAGCTCAACAGTTTAATCTGAGCCCTTGGATGTAATAAAGTTAGAACTAGATATATTTTCATATGTAAAAGAAAAAGTGTGATAAGGGTTTGCCAGTCTAAGTGCACCCTAATAAAGAAGAAAAAATGGTAGATTAAAGTAGGTAGGGTAGGTAGATGATGTTCCTGAATTACATGTAATGAATGATGGCTTTAGATGTGTTGAATCTTTTATTTTCATCACAAGTGCAAAGGCAGACCATACATTGGAAGAATTTCAAGTAAGGCAAAGTCAAATTATTAACTTCCCTTCTCATTTTTCCCTAAACATTTCACTAATTTCCCCTAAGTACTAAGGTATTTGAAAATTAGAGGGGCTCAAGGAATTTCCTTGACTTTTGGAGGGACCGGACCCTCGGCCCAATAATTGGAAAAACCTAAGTACTTAAAAAATCATTCATCATGACATTCATTCACCTCTAAAAAATCTTTTCCTAAAGTAAAATCCCATTTTAATTAGGAAAATCATGCAATATTCCATAAAAACCCTTTTTCATGCAAGCATAAGTTAAATACATTATTCTAATGTTTTACACTTATCACTTTAGCTCATTTGTCATATTAATTTCAAATTTATTATTTAAATCCCTATGAGAATAACCTTCTCCTATTATATATAACTCCTTCTTTATAAAATACCCAAAAACCCATTTATTATAATTTTAGTCAAAGTACTTAATCCCCATATGTTTAAATAAAACACCCCCATTATACTCCCTTTGACTAAAATATATCTTTAATATTAATCCTGCCCCCTATGGTAATTAGATTAATCTGATTTAATTACCATATAATAAAAAATATATGAAAAAACCTTTAAACACATTTTATATGTGTTTAAAACAAAAAATAAACCAAAATTTAGTTTAAACCAAATTTCAAAATAACCCATCTCTTTATATATTTTCCCCTTGCCCGAATCCCTTACCTAAGTTAAAATCCCGATATATATCTTATACCCCAATTCTTAACTCTGGTAAAAATCCTTTGGAAATCCTTCCCGATCACTTTTCCTTGTTTTAAAAAGGAATTAATTAATCCTCACGATTAATTAATAGACTAACTCACCAATCAAATTCCCCCCGATATGATTAATTTATGTTTAAATGTGTCGGGCCTGCCATAATAAAACCCCATCATCTCCCTTTCCCGACGGTCGTTCGATCGATCGATCTCAGATCTACGGTTGATATCAATATCGCTAGCCATCCTCATCCGAACAATAACGCGCGATGACCCGGGGATTTTCCAAACAGTACCACGCCATGCGTCGTTCATTGTATGGAATTTCTTTCCCTCTGCTCGAAACCACCTTTCCCCAAAAGCGGTGCGATGGAAACCGCTTACCGCCTGCCCTCTATGAAGGATCTACCGTACTTGCTGATGTCATCAATCAAAAACCCGCCAACCTTTTGACTTTGCGAATAAAACAAACAGACCATGTCATTTTCATCATCCTATGCAGTAACCAGTCTCCTGAGCAACCAATTTCGAATTTAACTGTCAAAGTGTGTCAACTGCTACCTCGTTGAAGAAATTTGCAGTCAAGTAATCCAGGGTTTATCCGCCATAGCCAACACCTGTTTACCCACTTTTCATTTCCCGTAAACAGGTATTTACTCCAATTTCCCGGTGAACTCTGTAAAAAAATCTTGGTTTTGGTTTTAATTCCACACTGAAGACTGAAAAGAAGTTCAATTCGATCTTTTTTATTCCCAGAACTGCAATTATTGTCCCTGTTTTTTACAAAAACCCTGAATTCATTTCTGAATCCACAAGAACCAGAAATGGAGGTTCCCGTAGCTCTAAATGTCGCACCCTTGAATGCACCTCATAGAGACTTAGATTATTTGCTGTTAGTTGACATAGATTTTCAAATTAAGGACTTGGTTCTCAGTGAAAGTCCTCTTATGATTTTTTTCTACTGCAGAGACAATTACTTGAAAGGTTATGATATTTTTGGATTATGGGAATATAATTTTCCCATGTACCTTCTTCCCTCAATCCACATTTTCCCTGAGATAATCCATTATTGTCATGCAAACTATGATCCCAATCTAAGAGTAGTTTTGTCCCCAAGTCAGACTATCCTTTTTCCGATAACTGCTCAGTCTATTAACGAGATGTTGCAATTTCAACCTGATCAAGCCCTCACTCCCCTGTCCATGGGAGAATTACTTGAGAAATCTACCAAATTATCCCACGAAGAGTTGAGTCGTCTTTGCCAGAACATCAGCCCAAGGGCCCTCCCCCTTATGGGTATAATTTTTTCACTAATGGGGGTAGACTTATTCTGAACATGATATCCTTTATAATGGATTTTAATACTAGTGAATATGTTGACCAATTAACCCTAGTATTGTTGTATATTTTCACCCCTGGACAGCCCCCTGCTGTCAAGTATGACTTTGCATCCTACATTGCAGACAAAATACATGATCATTTCATGAGATTAGAGAACGAGAGAGTGTTCAAGTATTCTTCTTTTATTTATCATCTCATGCTTTATTACCAATCAGAAAGTTTCCCTTTTCATGTTAAAAAGCTTGATGCTAAAGGAAATCCTAGGTCTGTGATCTTTTGGTTTGCCATCACTCATAATTCCCCTGATTCTCCTTATTCCTATAATGATTTTATTGATCTTTTTGTACACCCAGCAACCACCTTGTTGACAGGAGTCTCTCCTCCCAGGCTCAGTAATGAAATCAAGAAAATTCTTCAGCTCTCAAAACAATACCGGATAGGTGACTGGTACCTATACCAGAATCACACAGAAATCAGAGTTTATGGGTGTGAGTTATGCCCATTAAAGTTGCCCAAGTATGTCCCAATGAGACTCTTTGCATTAGAGTATTTCAGGTAGATGATCAACTCAGATATAGTATATTTTTGTAATGCAAAGAAAAAGGCTCAACTCAGGATTAAAAGCCAGCTAGGTCCCTTTGTCTGTAACTCTAGAGATGCTGGTAAGGAAGCTGAAAGGATATTAGAATATTATCTTAAATTACAAAAAAGTTTCTATTGGGTACCTTATGACCCAAATAGCTTTATTTGTGACAAAAGAATGAAAAACAAACTATCACCATACATTCATCAAAGAATCCCAGAAATTGAACAGTATGCCAATATGGATGAATGGATGGAAGGAACATTGGTAGAACAGGATAGTGAGCAGGTCAATGTTGAAAATGTAATGAAATACCTTGAAAAGATACTTGACCTAGACTCTTTTGGACAGGTATAGATACCAGGTATTGGTCCTTCTTCTGTTGGGACTTCTCAACAAAATCTGCAGGAAATCAGTGCATTGGCTACAATGGCATCTAAAGGAAAGGAGAAAGAGGTTGATATACAGGTTACAGAAAAATTTACGATGACAGAAAAGCCTCATACTTCTAAAGAACAGAGTCAAGTACAGGTTTCCCCTACTCATACCAATGTAGCAGAAGTATCAATCTTACAGACTCCTCTGAATGTAGAAAAAGGAAAAAAGAGAGATGCTAAAGCAGCTACTCCTATCATAGGATCTCATGAACAACAAGATACTAAAAGACAAAAATTGAACCCTCTTCCAGAAGTGGAATCTGTTCATCAAATCATTGATAGTCAAGGGGAAGAACAATTGGGTAGTCAGCAAACAGGTGCAAACAGTGAGACATCCACTACTTTACAGAAAAAAGAGCTGCAAAGGCAACAAAGTGCATAAGTGTCATCTTTCAAACCACCAGTGAAAGATGCCTGGGATATTAAAAGAACATTCATAAATATCAAGGCCAGAAATGATCCTCTCAGACTTCAAATTTACAATCAGTGTTTGAAGATGGCCCCTAAGAATCAGCAAAGGTTGATGTTAGCTTTTGATATCCAGCGGGGAAAAATGCTAATGAGTCACTTCAAACCCAAAGTGCAGCAACCTCAGACAGCTGCAGATTACATCAGGACTAATTTTGAAGTATTAGCAAAGGATGTTCATCCTTTAGATCAAATTGAGCTGCATAAACAGACAGGTGAGATGATTTATTCTACTCTGACGGATAAATCAATGATGACCCAGAAACTGCAGGATTCTTTGGAGAATACAAATGCTCAATTAAGCCTTGAAAAAGCCTCTTATTAGGCTAAAGACAACAAGATTAAAACTTTGGAGGAAATTATCATTGGATTGGGACATAATCCCAAAGATGTTAAGGGAATAGAAGCATTAATCAAGAAAAAAGATGATGATATTGTAGCTTTGAGAAAACAACTAAAGTTACCATCCTTAAGACATCCTCAGACTGTTGAAATTATAAAGAAAAATTCTAAAGAGGAATTAATGGACTTGCTCTTAAAACTGAATGAGCAACTTAATGAAATAGAGAAAGAGCTAGAAAAAGCATTGAAAGATAAGCAGCCTAGTGTTCCAGCATCTACACCGGAGGTAATTACAGGTACTACAACAACAGGTCAACCAACAGAATTTCCACAAATGCATACTTCCAATTTGATTCCATAAGAATTAACAAAATCAATGGAGGAATTGAAACTCCAAGTGACTGAGTTGCAGAGGACAAAGGTGCAACTTACCTCTTTGGAACAAAAGTATGACCTCTCAAAGATGAATGTTGCAGATAAAACAAGAGAGGTCAACAGATTAGAAAAGTTGGTCCATAAATTAGAAAAGGATCTCACATTGGAGAAGCCTTTAAAAGAAATAGATGAAATTCTTTGGGACAACATCATCCAATCAATAAAAGATGTCTGGCCCTCAATTCAAATAATGCGGGAACAAAATGTTTTAGTCAAATTGGCTATAGAAGAAGTCCTAAGAGCAAGAGAAGAATTGGGAAACAGGCCTGATGAAGCCAATGAACTCATCCATTTTCTAAATACTCAGAACAAGCAACAACTTGAAGAATTTGGCATTCAAGAAATGACAGGCACAATTTTGGAAATAAATAGAGTTTTTACCAAAAGAACTCTGATGCAGAATTTGGAACGAAGATGCTCTGACATGCAAGAAGAAATCACTGCCTTCAAAAAAAGATTTGATATTTTTTTGAATAAAGGATTGCATAGTCCTTTGGTTTCAGAAGACAAATTGATGGACCTGGAAAGTTATGTTGAAAAATTGGACAAGCATGCTGACAATCAGGCCAATACCTCAACTAGTTCATCAAAAACAACATTGCCTACAGGAAAAAGTCTTCATGATAGATTGGAAAATTTGTTTTATCTTGAGCATGAAGTAAAATATTTTTTTCCTGTTCAACATACTTTATTTAGGTATACAGAGACTGATGAAACTCTCAGAAAGCTGCAAAGGACCAGAATTCCAGAAGATAAATGGTGGGAAGAACTGTTAGAACTTTTGTAAAAATTATCCTTACCTGAATTTTTTATTATGTACTATAGTAAGTCATGGTAAGAAGGATAAAAGGATGAATAAAGGTCAAAGTGTATCAGAGCAGTCAAAAAGTATCAGTTAAACGGAGCAGCCAGCATAGAGTTATTGAAGAGGACAGCAGCAAGCCAAAATATAGGGCCTGCCTCCAGCACATTCTCAAAAGAAGGAAACAACACAACATCAGTTATCATTTTTTCTTATCTACGAGACCATCTGTCTCTATTTTTGTTGTAAAATACTTATTAGTCATCCTAGATTATATCTCAATTTGTTATGAGATATTTTGTATAATTTTGTTGTATAAATACTCCATCAATTGGAGTAGTAAGGGTGGATTCTTAGACTTTGCTGTAACATTGACTATTTTGGAATAAAGTGCTATTGGAGAAATTTTTTGTGGCTAAGCTGGATGATGAATTGAAGCGAAAGACTTTTTACAGGATTCATGTGTCAGACTACGGATCAATAAGTCATCTTTCTCTTGTGTTTTAAAGTCTTTATATCTGTTTATTATATCACTGTGTTTCATTTCTGAATGATTAATGAAAAGGAATAAATCAGAAAGTGCTTAAGTGTAATCTGATTTTAATCATTGTTATTCTAAATGTTTTCTTCTAAACTAGTTTAAACAGTGAATTCTTAATTGCTCCTATTTCTCTAGTTTATGCATTTTGATTATTTAGTAAAGAATACTTAAATGCTCTTTATTGATAATCACTCAATTTCCCTCTTTGAATGTGTTGAAAGATTCTTAGTTGCCTTTCATCCATTTTAATTCCATCTCATTCGCTTTAAAGATCTATAATTGTTCTCTGTTTGATTATCTTGCCCTGTAAAACCATCTTTTGTTTAGAAACTTAATCCAGTGAAGCCATCTTTTTACTCCATAGCCCAATGGCCTGAGATACTCGATCTTGCCCTCAGATATCGAATTCCACCACCTAAATTCAAACAAAACTCCTGGACTTATAACTAGCCTAATATATTCTAAAACAAATCTAAATTTTATAGAGAGAGCCCTCTCTGGGTACATATTGGCTAGATTCTATACCTAAAAGATTGGTTTGTGGTTACCTCGGACCCCTTTCCTCTTCCCAACAACTTCAAGGAAAATCTGAGTGATAACACC